>JAUELU010126789.1:0-22467 GCA_032357145.1 Evasterias troschelii | reverse complement strand
TCCCGCTTATCATTCTGTTCAATTTATGGTTCATACTTTCGAAAGCAAAGCAAGAGACAGACCAAAGTGGGCCCCAATTTCTTACTGAATCTGCCATGTGGATCAGCTGATGAACGTTGTATGTTATATACTCGATGCCATATAATGTCTCATATTCAAGAACGAACTGCAGCAAAAGCATTTCTGCTTGGTTAATTGCTGAAGAATCGACATTAGTTTGCATCAGAGTAAAAACAGCTGTGACAAAACACATCCAGTATGACAACGGAAGAAGTTTTTTCTGTGACAATAGGGGAATAATGAAAAAGCCATGATCGCCACTCATGAGCCTTCCAAAATTTCCACTGTGTGAGCGTTCTTGTTAGACGTGTTACTTCAGAGGGTGGTTTACACTTGCTTAGCCTTTCATTCAAGGCACCTACTTCATTGCCAATGTAGAACGGCATACCTGTGCTCTCCAGCCACAGATATGTTAAAGTTCTTCCAATGCCAAGACAGACAGTGTGCATGTAGTCCACGACAAATCCAGAAACTATGTTGAAGTGTAAAAGGAGCAAAATCATGGAAGGCCCCTTAACACCATGAACTGGTTTGTTAGAATGGACAGCTTGTCGGGCATCCTCTTTGAAAGAATGTTTATCCCTTTTGGTTGGCAACTGGTCCATTTGCTTTAGAGGGTATGCCTGTGTATACCCATTACCTTTTTTGACACTTTCGCCAGGATGAAGGCACCACGAACAACCATGCTTTCCATTGAACTGCATGATGTCTTGCAATTGGCATCTTGCCACACTGTCACAAGCTAATGGGCCAGGAAATACTCTGGTTTTTCTTTTTGATCCAGTTTGATCTTCCCATGAAATTCCCTCATTACTGAGTATGTTCATATCTTCCACAATGGGTTTCAGGAAAGATGGGAATTTGGGTTTGCCGCTACCAAACCACAATCCACCCATCAAAATATGCTTCCGTCTCAATGGATAAGGTAGTTCATTAACCATGAGAAGCAATGGCCAAATTGAAAAATTTGAAGAAGAAAATACTGCTGCCCCAGGTATCACTTACATCATCTTTACCCATTGGCAACTGCCTGTACGACCTCCCCTGACTCAAATCACAGTTCTCTCTTTTCATATTTTTTTGAATGTTTGGATCCTGTAAAAGATACTGAATTTGCTTGTCTATCTCAAAAGTTAGGAAGTAATTACCACCGTTGATACTTTTATCACGGTCTACCAACAGCCCGCAGTCGGGGCATGATCCGGAATCTTTCCCTATGTAACCCTCACATGATGAACAATATACATAACAATGAACCTGCCCACAAAATCCTTTAAAGTGTTGGTTAAATAAGTACTTTGATGCAGGAAATGTAGTACCGCTTGGTAGGTGAAGGTGAAGCAGTTGAAGGAGGCTGTCAAGTGCCATAATCATCAACAGGCTCTCCTTTCTTGTTATCTGGGCACCAGGGAATAGAGGCACATCCTGTCGGAGGAAATCAAAACATTACATGAAATCTACATTTATTTAATAGTATTTTGTTACTAATCCATTATGAGGGACTTAAGAAAAGAAAAGAAAAATGTGCACACAGCAGCAACGTTTCAACCTTTTGATTTTGATGTGGGGGGGGGGGGTAGTTTTCTGTATTTGTAGTTCAAGTCAGACTTAGAGTCATTGATTTGAGTTATTACAACTGAGCCTCCAGAAAAATGTACATCTTGTAGTGATACCCTAATATCCATTCTGTCAAGATCGGGTTGCAATTCAGTACTATGAAGAGGATTTTCTGTGAAAGTGTCTCAGTGATTTGTTTCAGCATGCTAAGATTTTGTTGTCCAATTTATATACCACATTTTGATACCAATTTATAACAATTGGAGGTGCCAGATTTCTCTCTAAGTGTACATGTAGTTTGATGCAAATTCTTCCACTGACTTACCACCTAAAACATCCATAAAGCATATAAACAGACTTATTTAGACTATTGAATGAATTATAATTAGGCAATGGTTCAATTTATTCAGATACAATTTTATACAGCTGATCATTATGTTACCTATTTGTTGTAAGTCTTTGAATTGAGGATTAGCAGTACACGTATCTTGAAATACAGCAGTATATACATTTCCCATGTGAAACACTTACCAAATCTGAGGGAAATGTATCCCCATTCGTGGGTTGTTGGTATAGTAGACACCGCCCTACTGCCTAAATTAGGTGACCAGGCGTTTGGCCCCTACGATCTAAAAAGTGTGAGTAGTACTAAAACTACTATAGGCCTACTGGCACTGGTGTCGTACTGCAGCGCCCCAAAAGTGAGATGTTTCTTGCAACATGTCATGCTTGTGCAAAAAAGAACTGCAACTGCTTTCCTTGTTAGTTTTAGGGGCCTCTTTTAATTTTGGGTTTTTTTTCCCCATGCATTCATTCAAGGAAAACAACGTGACTTGGAAAAACGACGACAGAACTTGGTGGCAAACAACGATGCTAACGACAATGATGAGGCAGGACCAAGCACGTCCCTTGGTGTTGGACAACGTATGATCAAGAGGCCTGCTCGACTTATGGACATCACGGACGTTGATGGCGATGTCGAGATGGTAGAAGGAGACCAGGTACTTACAAACTACGCCTTTGGGAACCCTCCGGCAGGGCCTCTGATCAAGTATTGTGCCCCATATAGCTAGATGCCATGTTATTCTCATACAACAGCATTAACACGCAGGCAGTTAAATGTTCGCTGGATCGTTTCGTCAAAACCATCCTCTCATTTCCACCAAAGATACCCTGTGTTATCGTAGCTCGAGCATAGTTAAGTATAGGCTACAGCCCTATTCCTGTGGCTAGTTTACGCTGCGCTGAGCCAATGCCACGTTTTGGCTTCAGTCTATTATTAGGACCGGTACTGCCGACCAAATATTTTTTTTGAAACGCCTATATCTGAGAAAAATATCTGAGAAACATGTGGAATTGATATTGAGACACTTATAAGCAAAATAAATGGGATCACAGCAGGCTATCTTTTTCAGAAAAAGGTATTTTAGAACAAATTAGTTGTGAAGCCAAAGTTCAAGGGGTACATACATACATACAAATACATAACTCTTTTAAGTACATGTATACATTGCTCACTAGTCTGAGTTGTCATCCGTATCGAAAAATTCTGTCAATCGGAGAAAATTGATCAATCATAAATTGTATAATTAAATCTGAGGGGAACAGGAATGCAACCTAGTACACATTCTCAATATTTGTTTTTCTGAAGAAAGAATAGCCATCTTTTGCAAAATTATATGAAACAAACTTTTACTTTTACAAAAAACTTAAGTATTTTTCACGAATGTGAAAAAAAATTGTTACTCTGTAAATTTATGTTTTGGGTGAAATTGATAATCTTTTGCCAAAGCATAAGATCCACTGTGTACAGAAAATAAAAGTTTATTGTTGTCATTGTATATGTTAGGTTCCCAAGAAGAAGAAGAAGGCCACATCCAGCAACACGAGCCTGAGCATTCTGTCGGCCCTTGCTGAGGAACAGCAAATGATGGGGAGTATTGGGGGGGAAACTGCACCAACAGCAACGTGCAAAAGATGCTTTAAATATGATGCTTTGAAAGTCAAGTACAGGACACTGAGGGCTGAAAATGAAGCCATGCAGGTTTACAAAGGTAAAGTGGTCCTTGGGCATGTCCCACAAAACATAACACAATATGTTTGCACTGAAGATAACCAAAAGTCCCTGGGAAAAAGGGGAAACAAACAGATCTTACATTTTCCAGGATTGTTAAACTTTTACTCCCCATACACCCTTTTACGGATAGTTCTCCTATGGGGTTTTGTGTACAAAATGTCGCTACAAACTGTCCCACAACCTTAACTACATGTAAACACATCCAATCTATCCGTAAAAGGGTCTGTGCTGTTTGAGAAATCCAATTTGTTTGCTTATGATTTTGTTTCGAAATTAGAGGATGTAAACCGTAAACAAGTATTTTTATACTGTTTTGGCATATATCCTTTAAAAAAATTCAATTCTTCACAATTTGTTTCTTGTTTGTGCTGCAGACCTTCAAAAATTTGTTAAACGTTTGGAAGACTGCACGGACATTTTTGATCAGACCTTGTCCAATAGTACTCGGCCATCACCTCCAGCCAGCTCATCCAGGCCCACAACACCAGCCAGCTCGGGAGCCAGACCACCTACTCCGGCTACCTTGTCAGTACCACCCCCTCCATCAAGGCCGACAACGCCCAGCATATCCACTGTAACAAAGAACCCTGCTATGGTAAGATTTGTAGTCTAATCCCAGAAGGCAGCATTACTGGGTTGGCGGCGCATTCATTGTAGCACGTAGCATTAATTCTTGCATGCACATGTGCATTTACAAAAAGTCACAATGCTCCACTTATGTAAGCAGCGTACAACCACTGCAGTAATGGCTTCTACTACTGGTGGCTGCATTAGTCAAATTTCCTGTTGTCTCAAGTCTGCTACATGTAGCATACTTAGGGTTTTGAATTTTACTTGTGTGTTTTATGTTATCCAGGTGGACATTGGGAATGGTGTGCTTTTGGAGAAGGTGAAACTGATTGCTGTTCTTCAGGCCAGCGACACTGCAACAAAATTGGCTAGAAACCTTTTTGTTGCACTCTTCAGGAAAGAGGAAATGATTGGAGGCACCCTGACGGGCAAGAAGTCCAATGCTCACACATCTTCCATCGCGAAGGAGCGGCTGGATCCGGTTCGAGTGAATGGAATCATAGGTATAGTTTTCTTTCCTTTCATTCTTGTCAGAATCGCATACACTTTGTTATGTGAGACCACTTTGCATTCTTGGTTATGCCGCCTGTCACATTAAACAGGTACATGTACATGTGTACTCCATGAAATTCGATCTCCTTGTGCTAAATGTGGATAAGTAGATGGAACTTTGGTGAGACACACTGATCTATGTGTGCACATTTAGTGCAAGGAGGAAAGATTTCATGTTGAACAAATTTAATGTGCCTTTGCCCCCCCCAAACACACACCCCCAGCCATCACATGAAGTTCAAAATCTCCAGTGTTGTTGGGTTTTATCAATACTTCATCAGTACCGCAGACAGTTTACCCATGTCAATTGATCGAGGGCCCATGGTTTTAAGTTAAAACAAGATCAACTGCTTTGAAATATTTTCGTGGTTGCACGTGAAACTGTGACTACACTACATGTGTATTTTTTTAAATCACTGACCTACAGCGGCTCGTAAAAAGTAATCCTTCTTGGAACCTGCTCCGAGTGGCCCATTGTAAACAACATACATGTATACAATTAACTTATGGCACACACAGAAACTCTGTAGTGAAAGATTTACTATGTCGTATGCCATTGCTGGCATGCTAAATTTAAACCAATGAGTCCATATTTCATGGAGTTCATATTTCATACTGCACATCTCATTTGAAACTGCTCCATCACAGCTTTATTCCCTTTAATGAAAAATACAAACCGGTACAACAAGCATTTTGACTGAATCTATTCTTCAGTCAAAATACTTGTTTTGCCGGTTCATAAAAATGTTGACGAATATGTTCATCAATGTGCTTTCTTAGTCTGTATGTATGTTTTTGTTTTTTCTTTTACAGACTTCACCATGAAGAAATATCCACATGGACCGGCATCAATTGTAAGGCAGTCACTAGCAAACAAAGTAAAAGAACTGAACAAACAGGACTAAAAAGCAAGGAATGAATTTGAACCTGTGATGGCTGATGATCTTTATTTTGAGTAATTTTATTGTCTTATGTTTTAAAAAGTTTTGTTGATGTTTTCATTATTTTTGTTGTTTTATACATTTACAATCCTGGGGAGCTTTTGACCTAAAATAATTGTCTAATGTCTCTTGCCATGTATAAGAAATTTTACAAGTTGCCGAGAGTGTAGTTGCGATACTCCAGGATGGAGGGATCTGATGATTGCAACTACTGACAGTGATAATTTGATTGTGCAGGTCTTATATTATGAAAATTAAGGAAGATAAATTAGGTAGGCTGATGACATGAAGGGAAAATGGAACATTAAGAAGTAGGTAGTAAACAAGAAAGCAACATTTTGTTTTCCTTAACATCGTCATTTGAAATAAAGACTTTCATTAATATACATATAAATAAAAAAACAAGGATTTCTCAAGAATTACTTTTATATTGAACGTTTTATAGAAAATAAACAAATTTTCTAATGAGGTCTGTTGAATGGTGTCTAGTTATTGCCAGATTTCTATGGAATTCTATGGGATGTTTTATAGAAAAGAAGCCAATTTCTATAGAATTCTATTAAATGGTTTATAGAAATAACATTTCTATAGAATTTTAATGCATATTTAAATTTTTTAAAAAGGATGCCAAATTTCTATAGAATTCTATCAAATGGTTTATAGAAAAAGCCAGATTTCTAAAGAATGTTGATATTTCATAGAAAAGATGCAAAATTTCTATAGAATTTCTATAGAATTGTATTAAAATGGTTTATAGAAAAAGCCAGATTTCTATAGAATTCTATTGCAGGTTTATAGAAAAGCGACCCAATTTCTATAGAATTCTATCAAATTGTTTATAGAAACAACCAAACTTCTATAGAATTCTATTGCAGGTTTTATAGAAAAGATACAAAATTTCTATAGAATTCTATTAATTGGTGTATAGAAAAGCGACCTAATTTCTATAGAATTCTATTAAAAGGTTTATAGAAACATCAAATTTTCTATAGAATCCTATTCCAGGTTTTATAGAAAAGAGATTAAGTTTCTATAGAATTCTATAAAAAATGTGTTATAGAAAGTTCTATAGAATTCTATTTAAAAGTATATCATTCTATAAAAAAAAGGGTCCATAGAATTCATTACAAAAAATCTATAGAATTTCTATAGGCCATTCTATTGAATGTTTTATAGAGGTCAGTTATAGATTTCTATAGAATTCGTATAGAAAAGTGGCACACTTTTCTAAAGAATCTCTATAAAACATTTCTATAGAATTGCCTATAGAAATTCTATTATTTATTTTTTTTAGAATTCTATAGAACTTTTTTGTAAGGGTTAGTAAATAACTAAACACAAACTTCAATGTACCAACAAAAAAACACATCTTGTAAAAAATCCAAACTTATTTTGTAAAATCATATTGATAGTGCCGCCTGTAAAGTCATATAGCAACGGAGTAAATACTCTGTTTAGGAGACGGCCCTCTCCTTGCACATTGAAAATGCTGAAACTATGCGCGTGTCACAAGTTCTTCCCGTTAGACAATGCTGAGACCATAGAGCAAGGAGGGATGAATTATCGCCTTTTGCATGTTGAAAATCAAGCAAAAATTAGATTTGAATGAGGGAGATATGTACCTTTGGCTAACATGTAAAAATGACCAATCAAACAGATAGTCAATTATTAAAAACTAAAAGAAACAATTTTAGGTTTATCCTTGTTATTTCTCTTTGGGTTTAGATAAAACAATTTAAAAAACGCATTAATACAACAAAACAACATTAACTGAATACGTATTGCTGGTCCATTTCTTATAACTGACGTTTATCAGTTTACAAGATAGTGTATTGGTTGGAAGTAATTTTGATACAAATAAATAAACACTATCTTATCAAAAAGATAGGAATGCAGTGTACAAGTAAATATATAAAAATGAAAGCACAAAATATTTAATACAATATAAATGATTATATTTGATGAACCATCAGCTGCGACTGTGATACTCATTAGAACAAAAAATATAAAAGAATTTGGGTTATAAAGTACACAGTATATACAAGTAGAGTGGTATAATCCAAGTTGAAGATACATTTTACACTATTGTATACAAGAATTAATCACATAACACATACATTTCTTTACCACACTTTTGCATATGTACATGTACATGGATAGCACAACATGTTGTAAAATTACTTGATGAATACAAACTTCCTCCTTGGAATGGCAAGAAACCACACAACGCGTTCCTTTGCGTTATACAGCACATAGTTTCTCAAATTACACTGGCATTGCCAATTGAAGATCAACAGATTTTACCAGGCATGGCATGTTGTAAAAAAACTTGACAAGTCAGTAGTTTATTTATAAATACACTAATAGCCAATGTTGTGTTATAAAAAACAAATACTTAATTTACCGAATTAAATAGTATAAAATTTTGAGTTATAAAAACACTTTGGCATTGTGCTATCTTAAAAAAAAAAAATCAATATTATGGCAATGTGGAGAAACTACTCCTTGTTAACAAATTACAAAAAAGGCACAAATAGTGCCACCTGTAAAGTCATATGGCAACGGAGTAAATACTCCTTGTTAAGAAAATTGCACAACTCGTGCTACCTTAAAAAGAAAAACAAATTATGGCAATGTTACTGTGGAGAAACTACTCCTTGTTTACAAATTACAAAAAAGGCACAAATAGTGCCACTTGTAAAGTCATATGGCAACGGAGTAAATACTCCTTGTTAAGAAAATTGCACAAATCGTGCTACCTTAAAAAGAAAAACAAATTATGGCAATGTGGAGAAACTACTCCTTGTTAACAAATTACAAAAAAGCTGAAAATAGTGCCACCTGTAAAGTCATATGGCAACGGAGTAAATACTCCTTTTTAAGAAAATTGCACAAATCGTGCTACCTTAAAAAGAAAAAAAAAATTATGGCAATGTCACTGTGGAGAAACTACTCCTTGTTTACAAATTGCACAAATAGTGCCACCTGTAAAGTCATATGGCAACGGAGTACCCTTTTAAGAAAATTGCACAACTCATGCTACCTTAAAAAAATTATTTTTATGGCAATGTGGAGAAACTACTCCTTATTGAAATTACAATAAGGCACAATAGTGCCACCTGTTATGTCATTATGTTTTATAAAAAACACTCTGGCATGTCGGTGCTTAATTCACTGAGTTAAATTACATCATCTTTTACATTGAGAGAAATACTCAATACATGACATATGAAAATAGAGATTCACTGATAAACATTTGGTGCATTTTCAACCAAAAAAATGTGAAAATCAACTGGGCCTAGATATGGGAATGTTCAAGATGTCACAAAGAGAGGATACAACTGAAAATACAGATGCATCACCATTGTTTTGGCAGATTTAAATTCTTTCTAGAGTCGATCCTACAAGCTTGCTTTATTTTATCGTTACCGTATTTTTATGTTTAGAATTACGAAACATTCAGCCAAACATTGATTGAAAAAAAACAATCAATTTCTTACGATACAGTGGCAATGCAAAAATATTATTCTGATCTATTCACAAGTGAAGCATTTTTGACACGTTTTTACATTAACTATCAACTTGTATCTCCCATACCAGTCAGCCTTGACACACTTCCGTTTGGGTGTATTGAGATTGCTCCTGTCAGCAAGTAATCGCTGACCATGATGGGTAACATGAGTTTCATTCACTCCTTGTGATCTCTCACATTACCATATATCCGCTCATGGGCGTTAACCTGGGCATGCACACTTTCAATGCCATGTTCCCCTAGCATACCAACTGTATTCCATGCAGCTGCACACTCAGGAACATGGCAAATAAGCATGTGCAATTTTGGAGGAATCCTTTCCTTGGGAAAACCCCTGGGGAACCATTCACCCAAATCCCAGCATTTTGTGGAAAGCTCTGCCACCTCCTTGTCTGTTAAAAAACAGCTTCTGAAATACGAAAAAATATCTCGCAGTCTTGAGAACAGCTCTCGAAATTGGGCATGCTGTGGTAAACCTTCCAAAACTACAAGTAACTTGTCAGAATTTTTAAGGATTACCTGGCAGTGATTTCCTACAAAACACTGGGAATGGTATGCCTGCTTCTTCACCCCAAGGTCATCCTCCAAAATGCGCCCAAGTTCTTTCTGTAGAGGACCCATGTGGGATTTCACTTGAAGGAAACAGCATCTAGTTCCTTCTTACCACCGTCCTTTTCTTCAACTCACTTACCATTTCAGTGTGCCTTTCAACTACCAACCTTTGCTTTCGCACGACATCACCGACAGTGGCTACTTCCTCTTTACACACTGGACACACAAACCTGACACTACTGACATCTACATTCCTCAGCCCGACACAATCTGTGTGGAACCATCCACTGTCTTCATCCACACCACACATATCGCACTGGACCCACTGTACATCCCCTTCCTTGTGACTAATTACAGACAGTGCACAGGCTGGCAATGCACAGGGGTCACTGGCTCCTTTTCCTCGTTTTCCCTCCTGTACCTTTTGAAACCCCAATAAGAGCTTATTATTGTACTTCTGTTCCTCATTTGCCATCTTGAACTCCCTCTCACTTCCATCAACCTCTACCGACAACTCTTCCCATCTATCATTCAAATCTACATCCCTTTCTCCAAGAGTACTTTGGTCTCTTTTCCCACATAGGTCCTCTACAGATCGATACAAACAGACAACTAGGCCCAACATGATGTGTAGTATTGGGGGAACAACATGACTCATGTCATAGATGATGGGCAATATAGGTTTCAAGGCCAACGAATGATGGTAAGGACCATTGGCCTTGGGGTCTCCCCCTCTCCTGGTATCTTGTTGATTGTCAATCAGGTCCTTCTTGATCTCATCTGGTTGCCGTTTGCTAAACCAGTGATGATTGTCCTCATATTGCCCATCATCTTTACGCAACTTTGGAGAGTGTGTTGGTCCCCCAGCATGTAGTGCCTGCAGCGGGATGTAGCACCACAGGCATGGGTATGTTGAATTTGGTCCCATATGGCCGAGGACTTTCGTCAAAAATTCATAATCCCCGGACAGGAAAACCCTGCATACTTGAGAAGCCCCACCAACCCTTATTTGGGACTTCTCTTGCATGTTAATCAAACCCTCCTTATAAACGGAAAATACCTTATCCATGTTTGAATATGAGTCTGTTGCATCAAACATGGCAATCAGGTCTGTGTTATCTGCTGAGTTGCCAAGTTGGAAGTTGCATATCTGGAATGCTAGCTTTGTAGAGGATCCTCCTTTGTCACCCTGGATGCAAAAAAATATGACAATTAGGGAAAGTCATGGAGACGAAAGGACCCCTAATTCAACAGGCATTTATGTGTTGACAATTCTTCAAACCAAATTTCACCAAGATCTTCTTAGTATTATCAACTTATCATGATAATGCCAAATGTGTGACGCACACTCACACACACCCAGGGACAAAAACATTATGCCCACGTCTGAGATGTCAGATATCAATCTGAGTTTATGAAATTTTGGGGTGTTTCTTACTTATGAAAAAAAATTCCTCAGCTGTTTTGAAGGAGTTGCAACAAAAAACATATAGCAACTGCAAAGATATGCACTTACCAAGATTTTAATCCATATTTCATTACGGAAGTGTTCACTGTCCCGGATATGCCCTCGTTCTTTCTTCTTGCCGAGAAGATTTTCTATGTGGAGCTGCAAGTTGCACACACGGATAAATGTAACATGTGATGTTTCAGGAGAGGATGTGGTCTTGTGTAACTGCATTTGCCCGATCTCTATCACATCATTGGTGATGTCTCGGCGGCCTAAAGAGAGAGAGAGAGAGAACCATACAATTGTAAATCTATACGAGCAATTTTTCATGTAAGTTTGCAGAGCAATGAAAAGGTGTATTGAGGCATTTCTTTAGCCTGTTACTTACCTGCTTGCTCTTTGTACATCTTCTTGTCACTAGGGAAAATGTTGATGTCAACGTTCTTTAAGAATGTTCGGAGCAGGCATAATTTCCCCATTGGAAGCCGTAAGAGCAGTCTCAGATCCACAGCCTCACCTGGAGATAGTTCTGAATTAAAAATATATATAAAAGTGAGAAACAGACAGTTTTTGTCATTAAATGAAAAACCTGCAAATACAAATCCTCCCAAAAATAGTTTTCTGATGAAATGATTAGATCGTTATGATATATTGAAAGCCATACCTAAATGTTGTATCTTAAAACATAACAAGCATTAACAAGACCGAGATCTGATTGGGTTTTTGTGTATTTTTTTAAAGCTATGTGTGATTTTGTTGCACTGACAATACGCATCCACAAGGAAACAAATAACACAAGGAAATAATGACAATTAACGATAATTAATATACTTTTTTCTCATGACAGTTTACCTTTATACTCGGACAGCTCGGCTTTGTGATACGCGGCAGTAGCCAATGTTGGGTATTTCCTCATGAATGCAGCATATGTTGCAATGATGTCTGCTTCAGTGGGATTTTCACGAGAGGACATTAACTCCAGGACCTTCATTTTGGAAGAAAAAAAATCAGGAAATCATAACTTTAAACCTGATGTACATCAGATTTGTTTTAAAGAGTACCTAATCTTGTCAACCGGTATCAAGAATAAATTTGTCGTATTGCAAAAAGATTAAAATATAGCTGTACCATGGACTTAATGAAATTTGGTTTGCCGAGTGTGAACTCCATAAGCAGGAAGAGTTAACTATTTAACATGATATTCTTGGCTATTTAGATCTCGTCTTTTAGTTTGCCACCTTAATTTACCTTTGTATTTATTTTACTGTTGTGCTCTTAACTCAAGTAATTTACTAAAAGGCTGTTCAATTATTCTGCTTCAGTGGGATTTTCACGAGAGGACATTAACTCCAGGACCTTCATTTTGGAAGAAAAGGACTGTCAACCATCTGGAACCACAATGAGATTGCATCTGACAAACTGTGTTAGCAAATCTCTTCATCCATTCATTAAGATGCATTAAGTCTCTAAGTTTAATTTACCGGCACCAGGGTGTGTGGCTTTGTCTTGCTTCCAGCCGGTCTGGCAACCATTACGGCATGGCCAGTAGATGAGGTGGTACGGTGCTCCATGTGCATTGACTGCTTTCGTACAAGACAGTCCCTTTCATCTTGCAGAGTCTTGTTTTGAATCTGAGCATTGCTCAATTTTAGTTCAAAGCTTTTGGCCAGCCTCTCCCACTCCTCCCTTTCCTCTGAAAGTTTGGCAAGTTTTTGGGCCAGATTTTGGTTTTCACAAATTGTTTTTTCTAGTTTGTCAGCAAGGGCATGTATCTCTATGTTACTGTTAATAATTTTGAAATGTTGCCTGTTGAATTTTGCATTTTTGTGTGAAATTGTTTCAAGTTGAACTAAGATACGGGCAGACATGAGCTGGTTTTTATTACATGAGTTGAATAGGGCTTCTCTCATACCCTTAATTGTTAGAAGCGCATTGTTGTACATTGAAAGAAGGGATTTAAACTTATCAGAAAGTGATTTGATTCCCTTGTGAGATTGTAGCAACTTGCTCTCTGTTGCCTGGAAGACCAGCTGTGTTTCTGTCAGCGCATGCTCATACTTGTTAATGATCATGCCAATGACATTGAGGTCAGCCTGATGTGTCTCATTTACGATGATTTCTTCAAAATCAACACTGTACGGACAGCGTGCACACCATTTGGCTTCACCCATATGTAATCTCTGTCTTTACAGAGAAACACAGCTGGTCTGAGCTCAATGAATTCATTGGAGCCTGGACACACCCCCCCTTTCTAACAGTTCGTCGGTGGGCAAATTACTTGATAGGACAGGTTGGTTGATATCTTGCACTATCAAGGTGCGGGTGTTGGCAGCTTCAGATTTGAGGGCTGGATTTATGGACTCCACGTAAAACTGTCCATTTTGAACCTTATCAACAACCCATCCTAACAATATTTGTCCACCTTCCTTGAAAGTGATAAATTTGCCCTTTGCAGTAGAAAGGTCTAAACAGTTTTGATTTTGTTTTTTCAACTGTTTTTTTCCTTAATCCTGTATAATATCTTTTCTGCGAATGTTGTTTTCCTTTTGCATATTGTGCATTGGTGCTTGTTGAGGAGCCTTACATTTAGAACTGTTAGGAAGTGAGGCACAGGGCTACATTGTAATATTCAGTTTACAAGAGAGTAAAAATGAAATAAATAAAGTTGTAAGTTAATGTTGTAAATTACAACTTTTTCATAAAAGCCCTCAAAGAAGAAGCGTTATACAATTTGCGCTTCAGCCATGTACATGTACAATGTACACTAATGGGAAAAAAAATGTTCAAATTGTCATATAAACAAGTCTGTCCATGATCTGCCACTAGATAAAAATATTTGGCACGAATAATTGAGAATTAAGTTTCTTTTCTTTAATCTGACCAATTTGACACTTGCAGTACTCACAAAATAGTTTAACTAAAGATTATTAAAGGGAGATTTTAGATTTTGAAAAATTTGTAGATGACGATAAATTTCAAGATAAAAGAGGGATAATGCCATATTGAGTCGGATAATGTCAGATAAAACAGCAAGACAAATTGCAGACGAAAGACGATGATGTTACCTGCAGAGAAAATAGAACAAAAACAATTGCGTAATGAAAATCTAATTTGAAATCATTGTTTTGCAATAAACACTTTCACAGTTGCTCATAGAGCAAGTTGTTTTGTGCTGCGCTGGTAAACCTGGTAAACAAGATGGTGCATATAAACGTAAGAAAGTTTATTTAGGCCAACTGTAGTTTCTCATTCACTTCTTCAGACAAGTCTGATTTTTTTAATACTAAAATGGCGGCAGTTTTAACAACCACCTGATGATGTAATGGGACTAGTTTTTCATATTCCTTTGTTGGCTACAATTCAAACTTTCATTTGCATTTTCTGACATGATGTTGTGTAGAATTGTTCATCAACTTTATACACCAAAAATGTTCACAAAAAAGTAAATCACTAAATTCATGCGGCCATAAGGTGAAAAAAGATGCACGTTTGTTGGGGGACAAAATTAATAAATAATATTTTACTTGACCAACTAAATTTTTGCATCAAATTAATATAATATAAAGCTTTTGTTCCACTTGTACTTTTTGTAGTATAAATTACCAACAAATTGTGTATTTAACACCATATAAATAGCTTACAATTTACTAAATGCAAAAACAATTTTTTATTTTTTTTTACTTGTTTAACAATTTAGGATTAAACATGTTAATCATGCATATATATCATGTATATAGTATTACTATATATACTAGGCCGATCTGACCCAATAAACATGATAAAGTTAAGTTTTATTGTTAAAAATGTGGTCAAATTCACTATGAGGGTCACCACTATAATAAAACAGAGATGCCAACCTTTGCCCTTAACCAAAAAAAGTAGGTTAGGTGGCTTACTCAAAAAAAAAAAAAAAAAAAAAAAAGCAACTGAAGTTTGTCCGCAACACACATTGAATTAAGTTACATTAAAAACATCTAAATCGCCACTAAACATATTTTCAATTAGTGCACTTTCTAATGATAAGCTTATTTTGCAATTATTTAAACTTCTTATAACTGAAAAATCCTGACAAAAAGTATTGCATTGTGCACTATTTCCCAGCACACAACGCAACAAACGGACTCTGGGTCTACCGTGTAAGGCCACGCACACACGGTCAACGAAGCCCACGCATCCGCTGCGTGCCATCTTCGATCTTCGGGTAAACAACGACAAACTTTCACAAGTCGCCATTTTTTTGCGTGCAAGGCCCACCACGGGCTGAAGAAAATTAGAGAATCTGTATCGTTTACAAATACAAATTGCATACTAAACTAAAGATAAATGTTCAATCTTGTGATTGGAGGGTTTAAAAATGCTAACATATAAATATTTAGGCATGTTTTAAGCATATCAATTGCAATTTCTTACCCCGTTTCCGTCAATCCATGCTTGAGCAACGTTCCACATGTCTCATGGCGTCCGTAGCGATATTTTGACAGCTCCAATCACAGCATTGGAGCCTTCCCTACAACCGAGGCATTTCAGAAAACGAATGTGATTGGCCAGCTTTCTAATATCTTTAAGCTCGCAAACCCCCTTTTTGGCCAACCATCGCTTTCGTTATATATAGAGCGACGCAACATAAAGATTTGGAAGCGTTGACGTCACCAACGAGAATCGTTAGCCAATCGCGTGCAAGTACTATCACTGTGAGGGCGTGCGGTATTTTTTTCCTGTTATCAGAGATCGTAAAAGCCGTGGGCTGTGTATTGAGGAAAAGGGTACACATCAACTGGCAGAAACATTTCGCCAACACACAGGAAAAAAGCACATAGACGGGATCACAATAGACAAGCTTTCTTTCGTTGAGGAACTTTTCAAAGTACAGGTTTACGTGTACATGCTTCTACCAACAGATGACAGCGAGGATAACGAAATGGCTGATAGACTGGAGGTTGATACTGAGCAGGATGATAATTGGGCAAATACCCAAAACAGAAGAATTAGAGCAGAAATTAATAGGCATTCCCATCGCTGCTATGGCGATAAATTGAACCTTTATTTGTGCTGCAGACACTTTCCTTCATCAAAGATTTTGAGAAGTACAGCCAATCCTAAGCGTGTTCCAAGTGTTGCACAGTATTCACTCGATCAACTGATTTGGTGCATCACAAACCGACCTGTGACGACAAGGTCAAACATCGGTTCAGCGGAGAGGCTTACCAGCTTCCTTTAACGGTCTTCGACAAATTGTCTGAGTTAGGAGTGGAGGTTAAAGACAGCATGAGGTACTACCCGTACAGAGCCACATACGACTTTGAAACCTATTTTCTCCAACTTCCACAGACCGATGGAGATAAAGACAAGAAATTGAGATGGGAAGCTCGTCAAGAAATACTGAGTGCCAGTGTGGCTAGTAATGTTCCTGGTCATGTTCCTGGTCAAATGCTTCGTAAGTGAGGGAAGTTCAACTCAATTGGTTTCAGACATGGTCACACCATAAGTCAAGCTGGTACACTACACTCTTGGAACAATGTCAATGTGATTTTGAAGAATTAGACAGGAGCTGCTTGATGCAATGACGGACAGCACGGAACAGAACAGAAAGTCCAAGCACATCAAAAAAGTCAAAGAGCAGCTAGAAGAGTACCTCAAAGAACTACCAGTGCTAGGCTTCAATTCAGGCAAATACGACATCAACCTTACCAAGCGGTACCTCTATCCAATTCTACAATAGACGGACCCTTTGAAGTTCACTATCAAGCGAACCAGTTCTTACATGGCCCTGCAAACGCGAAAGCTACAATATTTGGACATCTCAAACTACTTGGCACCTGGCTATAGCTACTTAAAATTCCTTAAGGCATACTAATGTGAAACGACCGAGGGTTTCTTCCCCTATGAATGGATATATGACCTACAAAAACTGAATTCTGAAGCTCTCCCACCTCACCTGGCATTTTACAGTAAGCTAAAAGGGTCCAGTACTTCCAAGGGGGAATATGAGTTTTGTTAAGGGGTCCGGAAGGAGCAGAGTATGACCACAGTACGAGATTTTCTGATATGGTATAACAATCTTGACATCGTCCCCTTCTTGGAAGCACTTGAGAAGATGTTCTCCTTTTACAGAGATCAAAACATGGACATGTTCAAGTCGGCCATATCTGTACCGGGTCAATCACTTCAATATCTATTCCTCACCTTACCAAAAGATGTCTTTTTCAGCCTCACCGACTAAGCCAATAAGAATTTGTTCTACAAATTTAAGGGGAACATCGTAGGAGGACAGTCCATCGTCTTCCATCGTTATCATGAAAAGGGGAAGACATTCATTCATGGAGGTCCTAACCTGTGTGAAAACATTGTGGGGTTTGGCGCCAACGCATTGTATCTCTGGTCAATCATGCAAGATATGCCCGTCGGGAGTTTCATCAGGAGGATAGCCGAACAGGGATTTAAGCCGTTGAGAAGTCATAAGTTTGGTCACATGGCAACCGAGTGGTTGGACTGGATGGCTTTTTCACAGGGTATTCATATTCAACACCAGTTTAACAGCTAAGAGAAACGTGTGGGTTGTTGAATGATCCCGGTGGACAGTTATTGCAAAGAATCCAATACTATTTTCCAGTTCCATGGTTGCTACTGGCACGGATATCCCTAGGCGGAACCCTAACGAGTTCAAAGAAGTCAGACAAATCAGTAGACGACCTAAGGCACCAAACGGAGGATACATCTAGCTACATACGGCAGCAAGATTACAAGTTGATAGAGATGTGGGAGTGAGACTGGCGCGCGATGCAGGAGACTGGCGCGCGATGCAGAAGACTGGCGCGCGATGCAGAAGACTGACCAGACCATGAGAGGTTGCTTACAGACAATCCGACTGCCTCACTTCAACAAGAAAAACATGTCTCATGAGGAGGTATTGGGTGCTGTGGTGGACGGTTCCATGTTAGGTATGGTAGACGGTTCCATGTTAGGTATGGTAGAGTGCGACATCAGAGTCTCTTCTGCATTGAGAGCACACTTTGCAGAAATGCCACCCGTCTTTAAGAACACCAATGTCGGTCGTGAGGATATTGGAGATTACATGCGGGACTACGCTGAGCAAGTAGGCGCCATAAAGCAGCCACGCCGCACTCTCATTGGTAGAATGTTTGGTGAGCAGATCTTGCTGACGACGACCCTCCTTCAGTGGTTCATCAATCACGGACTGGAAGTCGTGCACATCTACAAAGTGATTCAGTAGGCTAAAAATCTGTGTTTTTAATCGTTTTGTGATGATGTTAGTAATGCAAGAAGAGCCAGTGATTGTGACCCGACAATATCTATCTTGGCTGATACCATGAAGCTACTTGGAAATTTTGCGTATGGTAAGACAGTCACCGACCAGGAGCGCCACATGAACTTCCGAATATGCACTGATGTTGATGCTCCTTGGTATGTGAACAATTCCCATTTTCGTGCGCTACATTTGCTTGACGATGGGTTGTATGAATGCGACATGACAAAGAAAGTAATTTGGTTCAACCTTTCCCTACAGATTGGCTTTTTCGTGTATCAGTATGCAAAACTGCGCATGCTGGAATTCTACTATGACTTTTTACTTCAATTCATCTTGCCTCAAACTTCCAGATGTGCGAAATGGACACAGATTCAGCCTTTCTCGCCACTTCGGGGGAAAACCTGGATGATGTCATCAAGCCAGACAGGAAGCAGCAATATCTTGAGGAGAAACACCAATGGTTTCCAAGAGAAGATTCGGCTGAACATCTTGCCTTTGGTAAGAGAACTCTGAAGCTCTTTAAAGTGGAGTGGGAAGGCGATGGAATAGTCGCACTTTTGTAGTAAAACCTACTAACGTACTTGAGTCACAGAAAGCAGGAGAAGGTGTCAACCCAGGATTTAGGTCTTAATTTCCTTGTAACTATGGATCCAGAGGGGTGTGGAATCTCTATTGATTTGATTAATAATAATAATTGACTGTGAAATCAAACGTGTACTGAAAAGCATCAACTGACCAAGTGACCTTTTTTACTAACCGATTTATCAAGAAGGACATGTAGGCCTACTCTAATTCGTTTAATGTTGCTACAGATATTTCATATTAGTCTTAAAGCAGCTGTGCCCCAAAAAAGGGGGGCCTGTCTTTACTATATTAAGTGATCAGTTGGTCATTGACACGTTTCATTTACATTATACACACAAGTTACTTTTAAATGTTTTATCATTTTTATCAAGTTTAATAATTTGGGGTTTTTTGTTTTTTTGGCTGGGCTGGTTTGGGTGTTTTTTGGGGGGTGGGGTTTTTTTTGTGTGTGTTTTTCTCCCTTCCCAGCTCGGGAGGTTGGTTTGGGTTTTTGGGTGGTTTATTGCAGCAAAAACCAAAAAATGGAGGTTTGTAATATTGTATTTAGACCAACTCCTTACTTTCTGCATTTCTTGTACAGGAGGTACATAATCCCATGGCTTAAAGTGTCCCTTTGTTCTTTTTTCTTCTACCTTATTGCTTTATAGATTGACTAGAAGAAGTGTCGAGGTGCCAATCAGGTTCACATTTTGCATATCAATATGAGTTGTAATTACGAGCTAGCATGGTTCTAAAGGCACCCTGCCTCAAAATGTGTCCATAGACTCCATGAATTGTCGCGGCTTAGCAGATCACAAAAAAAGGAGGGACGTCTGACATTTTCTAAGGACAAAGCGTTATTCCATTTACTGTTTGCAAGACGTTCATTGAACAGATAGAGGAGATGATTAAAGCCGAATGGGGATTTGACCATTATTTTAGCTCTTTCAAAAGTAACTCGAAAGGTGTGGCAATTCTTTTGAACAATACTTTCAGTTCAAAGCTCTTTCAAGTAAAACTGTCCCGAATGGTAATTTTTTAGCGCTTAATTTACATATTTAAGGTTGTAACATTACTTTAATTAATTCATATGGTCCTAACAAAGATGATCGTACTTCTATGAAACTATTAACAATATCATTACTGATTACGATAACCCCCAAACCATTATATGTGGAGATTGGAATTTGGTATTGAATGACAGAATAGATTGTTATAATTGTGTTAATATAATTATTAACAACCCATGGCTAGGCAGAGAGTGTTGGACTTATGTAACCATTTACATCTCATTGATCCCTGGCGCAATCCAAATAAGTCAAATAAATACACCTCCAGTGACCTGGAGGCAATACTCTCCATTAAAACAGTCCAGGCTAGATTTCTTTTTAATTTCTCTGAGTTGAACACTGAACTAGCATCTTGTGATATTGTAACGGTCTGTTACACAATAATTATGATTCGAATGAACTTCATATCTGTGATGATTCTATATTGGATACAATTCGTTCGATGATTCATTTATTGGAATTAATACAACTCAATTATACACACAATTCTTTCTGATTGGCAGCCATCTTGCTTATGCCCTAACAATTCCAGCATGCATCAGCATTAACTATTTTATATCTTGCAGTTGGTGATAAACAAGTATGGTTTGTGTACAAATGTATGTCAGTCCCGTTACACTCCCCCCGACTAAAGGAGTCAATGGGTACAAAAATAAAAACTGTTTTCTTTCTTGAAAACCCAAAACAAATTTCATAAGAAAAACTCTTTTTTGGTTAAAATTCAATGTCCACACTTGTTTTGTAAAATGTGTTTGGATTGACATACATACAAAATAAAAGAGAGCAGATCTCCACAGTAGTTTAAATATATTGTCAGTTGTCAGTTGCAGGTAAACATTTTTTGTTTCGACAATCAAGTAGCAATCAAACACCACAGTTGTGCAAAAGGTTTCTGAAAAAACGGCAAAAATAAACAATATTTGCAAACCCTAAAAATTCGTCTTTAACCACATGATGGCTATGTGTTTGTTTATTGTTTGTTTGTTTGTTTTTGGGTTTTTTTTACAAGAAAAAAACAACATGAAAATCCCAAATTTGTAAACACAAAGTTTGGTAATGTATCGACTGCAAAGCTTAATTCCAGACCAACTTAGAAAAAAAACCAAGAGTTAATAGTCAGCCCTAAACAGTCAAAGTTCAACAAGGTTTGAGCTGATCCACATGAGCAATCACCTCCTTCATTGGGGTGAATACGAGACAAGCTAGTTCACAGGAGTCAGCTTTTCCAACACAGTAAATGGTCCGCACCACTTAGGGGCAAGTTTTGCTGCAAAGTGTTTGTCCACTTTAGACAGTGGATGAGTTCGGAGCATCACTTGATCTCTGTTCTGGAGTGTGGCATGACGACGATGTTTGTCATAGTTTTTTTTTCGCTTCTGTGAAGCTTTGTGCATGTTATCTCGCACTGTTTTCTGAATTGTCTCTTGGTCATCCAACTCCTCGATCGCATCAAGTTTTCAACGGTTAGACAATGGACTCTGTAGTTGGCGTCCAAACATGAAATCACATGGAGGTTTACCTGACGTGAGTGTTTCACAGAATTGAGCGCAACTGCGAATTCCGACACATGGACGTCCCACTGGCGGTGATCCTTTGTCAGGTAAGAGGGCATCATCCTTTTCAAATTCCGGTTAACCCTCTCTACCCAGTTTGTTTGAGGGTGGTAGGGGGTGATAAATACTCGCTCTATGCTCCACTCTGCACACACAGAAGCTTCCATTGCTTTGGAAACAAACTGGGGGCCATTGTCGGATAAGAGTTTCCTTGGAGCTCCAAAACGGCAAAATAACTGTCGTACCACTACTGACTGTTGTGTTTACAAACCGAGTTGCTAATTCATGTATTTCCATTTGCCCTAAGTCAACACTTGAGGGCGCTAGTTAGTTGTCATGCTTGTTACGCGCCTAGGCTTGCGCCATGTTTTCCTGGAGTTGAGTGATAATAAAGTTCTTGTTCAAGTTACGTTCCGTAAATGATCAGAGATCAGTTAATTGAGAAAACTACAATTCCTCGCATTCGTGAACGTTTACTCATGGAGGATGACTCACTAACTTTGGTCAAAGCAACCAAATTGGCCATTCAGATAGAATCAGCCATTACTGATTCCAAGGTAATAAGATCCCCCGCTCCACATGAACAGACTTCTGTTGACACCGCAGTGACTGCTCAAGTGCAAGGCGTCCGTCAACAGCGACGATCACAGCAGCAGTCTAGGGGTGCCACAGGTAGGCCACCCTCTACTCCTACCGATATGAGACCTACCAATAATTTCCAC
>JAUELU010125954.1:0-22518 GCA_032357145.1 Evasterias troschelii | reverse complement strand
TGTAAAATGGATATATAAAAACAAAAGTAAATACAAAGCAAGACAAACCGTAAGGGCAAAAGTAAATTACAAAACAAGCGTAATGTGATGGCCAGGATCAACAAAAGTATAAAACACTGTAGCTCGAAAGCCTGTTAATCCAGTCACGTAGGGAGGCAAAAACACTATAAAATACTCTCTTTGGAAAAATAATAATAATTTAGAATAAAATCTGTATGCACAAAGCACAACTTAAAATAACAAAAACAAATTTAATACAAAAAGAGGTTAACCTTTACAACAAGAGCATGGCAAAAACAAACGCTAAAAATAAGACAAGCAAATAAAACAAAATAAATAAATAGTTAAATTGAATTTTTTCACCTTTCAGTTACTATCCTTTGTGTTCGCCTGAATTTAAATCTTTTTTACTTGTACTTTTTTTTCATGTTTTGATCTTGCCTTTGTTTGATATGTAATATCACTTTTGTTCGTTGTCCTTTAGTTTTACTTATGTCTATGTACTTACGTATGTACTTTGTAATTACTTGAGTTGAATAAACGGAGTCTAAGAGCTCCACTCTAAAGAAAGAGAAAAATAAAAAAAATAAAAAAAATAAAAATAGT
Source organism: Evasterias troschelii (assembly GCA_032357145.1). Lineage (NCBI taxonomy): Eukaryota > Metazoa > Echinodermata > Asteroidea > Forcipulatida > Asteriidae > Evasterias > Evasterias troschelii. Next base: position 21,912 of record JAUELU010125954.1, on the reverse strand, counting down.
TAAATTAAAAATATAGATATAAAGTATTAATAAATAAATGAATAAATAAATAAATAAGTGCATATAAAAAAAAATAAAGCAATAAATAATGCAATAATGGATGGATAAACAAATAAATAGGATAATAAATAACAGAAAACAAATACATAAAATAACAACACAAGCAACGAAAAAGTTAAACAAACAATCCCCTTTTCAACATAAAGACATGAACAATCAAATATGAGTAAAGCAATCAAAACAACCAATCAATTAATAAACAGATAATAAATTAACTAGAAATTAGACAAACAAATAAATAGTTAAATGAATATTTAACTTTTTAAAAAATAAATAAAAAAAGTAAAAAAATCAGGAAGCTTTTAGATTTATACCTTCGAATGTTTCTTCGGGCTAGTTGGGTTTGAAACCTCTTTTTGAGTTGTGGTAATTCTGAAAAGCACCGGGTGCAATGCGGTGATGCAACACTTCTTTTTTGACACTTAGTCTTGTGTATCGGTGTCCATCTGCAGGTGATAACAGTTACACACATGTATACAAAGACGCCCTCTTTACCAGCCCCAACACGGCGTACTTTCAGAAGAACCAAACGCATCACCTGCGATGTCCAAGTTGGCGACTGGGGGAAAGGCTAAGCTCAGTCTTCTGGTACAGAGGTACAACCCTTGTGGTTTTGATTTCCGCACCGAATGAACCAGGGAAGAACTTCACAGCTGGTAAACGGTACCGTCTGGTGGATGATCATTCAGGACTAATTATTTACAACGTCACTGGTGACGACAGCGGGCTGTACGATTGCCGTGTCGTACCTACGAATACGAAGAGAGAACGGCGGGGCTTGGTTGCTGTCGAGATCCTGGGTAAGATTGAAGTTTTCTATCAATTCCCCACCGCAAATATTAACACTTTTGTCTCTGTACCTCTGCAAATGTTTAAAAGAAAAATCCCTAACCTGCGAGTTAGAGGCCCTTTCGTATCCTTCTTGTATGCCTGGCCTCATGCTAAGAGTGAGTGGTTTGGGGTACAGTACCAAATCAATGTTGACTAATTATTTACAATGGCACTGATGACGACGGGGGACTATACGATTGCCGAGTAGTATACCTACGAATACCAGGAAAGAAAGAAAGGGCTTGGTAACAGTCAAAATACTTGGTAAGAAGAAAGTCTTAAAACCCAACCCAGACCTCTTGGTGGTATTCAACACCCACATGTTAGGTCTCTGGTAAGATTTGTATGCCTGGCCTCATGCCAAGTGTGGATGATTTTGGGTCACAGTACCAAATAAATCAAAATACTCCACTCTGTGCTAATTCAACATCCAAATGCCTTTGGACTCTGATAAGATTGGCATGCCTGGCCTCATGCTAAGACTGGGTGGTTTGGGGGTACAGCACCAAATCCATAAAAATACTCCACTCTACGGGAACTCAACACCCAAATGTTTGGTCTGGGATAACAAGATGTATATATAATTATGTTCTAATGATTAGTCAGCTTGTTACTTGGCCCTGTAGAACAAAATATTACATACAAAGCCAGGTTTATTTTTGGACCGTTTTTAGGCACAATCTAAAACTTGGGTAATTTTTTGTCCGTTAATCATGTTATCTCAGGAATCTGTTAAAAGTTGTTATTTATTTTCCCGCCTTCCACGTCAATTTCAGAAACTTCATAGTGTCACTCACCTTAAGTAATCGTTTAAAAACTGTTGGGATGGTTTTAAATTGCAGTAAAACTCGTTTAATGTGCACGTGATCAATTTCATATTTTTGTTTCCAATACTTCATCTTTCCAGACTCTACATTTCCAGCAGATGTCGTTTCCATGGATTCAATAAACATACCATTGTTGTCACAGAATGTAAACCGACAAGATGGCGGCCGAATCAAATGTCCACATTCAACCACAGATGCCGCAGCAACCTACTGGTCCTTGGATAAAGGAGAGGGAGTCGATACTGAAATAATCGGTGCCGAATACTCGAATAAAGACACTTTGGTACTCGATAAGTATAAAGAAGACTACCAGATCACAAATGGCGGAGACTTACAGATACTATCGCTACAGCGCCCTCAAAGTCGATATTGGTGTCATCGTTTTCTGAACGGCTTGGCGGTAGGGTTCGTTAACGTCACTGGAGTAGGTATGAACCTTGGGGTATTTTCGAAACTGTTCCAGTGATACTATGGGCTCCATCCTCATTTGTTGAAGACCCATACCGAAAGCACACGTTCTGAACAATTTCGACGGGAGCTTTGGCTGCAGCCAAAATTGGAGCCATCGATTCGAAAGGGCCTACATGCAATAAGTTTGAAAAATAGCACCCACCAACAAGAATGAGAATGAAGTTTTCGGAATGAAATTGGTGATGTTAATAATTATCAAACTATTTTGTCATGCAAATAAAAACTTCCTAACACTGTTCGTGTACTACTCTTTATTATGTTAATTTTAAGGCGATGGTGACTTTATGAGGAAGGAGTGAAACACATTTAAATAATAGTTGACATCCTTTTTTATTTATTATGGAGAGAATTCAGAAGAAATCCTGGAAAATTCTAAACTAGTATTTTCTCAAACATCTTTTGTTATAGAAAGCTAGTGTCAGTAAAGATTTCAAATATCTGTTTCCACTATACGAATACTTTAAATATAAATGAATTATAAGTGAATGCAAAAGTTAATAAATTATATTAAAAACAAATAGTAATTTCCTTTTGTCCATGTAGTTGTTGCAAATCAAGACCGGCCGACTATAACAGGTTGTGAACTGCTGCCCGAGGATAAATGTCAAGTGAACTTTGAACCTGATAAAGATCTTCAACTCGTCTGCAGTGTACTCAAGGTCTATCCCAAGGTGACCTTGTATTGGGAAGACGTTTCTAAGTGTGATATCAACTTTCACGGGGTGCCGTTTGAGAGCTTTGATGATGTGACCAAGACGTACGACCAGGAGCAGCGGCTCATCGTCAAAGCAGGGAGCCTCTCTACGGACTGTCAGCCGAAGTTTGTTTGCAAAGCGACCGGTGTAGCCACACCAGTGCAACCTTTCGGCGCAGAGGTCTTACTAGTTAAATCAGGTACAATTAAGCAAGAACTCATGCCTTCTGTCAACAGAAATGTAACTTCTTCTCTGGGAAATTCTTTAAACAAACTCATTTTAGCATCAGTGTTTTATGAATATTTATTATCATGGTTTTATTATTGTCTTACAGGTGCCACATGGATCATTGGTATCATCTTTATCTTAGTAGTCATCTTCATAGTGTTAATCAGCCTGTTAATTATATTCAAGGGGAGATGTAACCATCTAATAAAAAACAGTAGGTTCAAAGACATTGAAGCTAATGAGAACAAGTCTGTTGACCCAGGATGTCAAGGTAAATAGTTTGTTTTGTAATCATTTCTTCAGTTCCCATAGGAAGCTAAGCTACCAAACCGAGGCTATGGTCAAATTAGTCAGGTCCCTTTTTCTACTGATCAGACATTCTTATCATAAACGTAAAGTGAACATGACGAAGATGGTAGTACACCACAAGTCTCGTTGGGTGCGTCAAGGTGCGCGATTGTGTTTCCTTCACATGCAAAGCATGTTTGGGAACCAAGGCTCTCCCAAAAATCGAATAAACTCAAATCTCACGCGGTTTATATTGAAAACAATATTTTCCTTTCAAATTATACCCTGTTAATTGCGTAACTTTCGCAATTTTTTCTTTCCTTTTGTTTTAACTGTTAACCTGTAGGACCTAACTTTCTTTGTTTTTATTTGGGTATTAATTGTTTTTACTATTAGTTATATATTTTCCTTCTTTTTTTAGTTCCAGTGGTTTGTCATCCGAAGTATCCTGAAAACCGTAAGTTTATCAACATAACTACCTTTCCGTTCCCGCTAAATAAACAACAGCCATACCGGTAGCAATAGCCGTAGCCACAGCCAACAATTTGACCTGACCTAAGCCACTGACCTAAGTCACATTGTGTGTGGGTGTTCGCTGGCTCTTATTAGTGTAACTAGACAAAGAAGTGTCAGTTACACGAACAGCTTGCTATTAAATAACTGTTCTGAATTGTCTTTGTATAAGATTGTGGGGAGGTCGTGGAACCTACCACTAAAGAACAATAGACTGTACAAACATCATGTTGTCAAGAAAAAGTTAAATTTGTTTATAATTATAAAAGTTTGTTAATTTATTTAGTTGGTTTATTTTGTTTTAAGTCGTCTCGTTTCATGATTGTTATCGCCTTTCATCTGCCGAGCTTTCTAATGGATTGTTCTTTATTGTCACTTTGTTAGATTGTGAGATGGATTGGAAACATACTGCACTGACCACCAGAGAACAAGAGACCACACAACAATCATTGGGTAACCAACACGTTTAATTCCATTGTTTTTTATATAAGTTTGGTTATTCATTTATTTTGTATAATAATTTTGTTTTATACAACCGGAAAATGTATCTTTTCATGGTTGTTGTCTCATTTCATCTGCCCACCAGCTTGCTAATTGATTGTTCTTACATTATTGTCTCTGTGTATAGATTGTGAGGAGAATGTGGCACCTACCATTAAAGAACAAGAGACCACACAACAATCGCGGGGTAAAGAACGCGTTTAATTCACTTATCTATATATAAGTTTGGTTATTTATTTATTTCATGTATCTTGTTTTGTACAACAGGAAAATGTCTCTTTTCATGGGGGCGGATTTTCATTTCGGCTTATGGGCCCAATTTCAAACAGCTGCCTTTTCATACGTAAATCAATATGGGTACCAGCCAAAATACCATGTTTCATGTACTATTTGTGACTGGTTACCTGCTAATTTTTTATTTATTTGTTTGTTGCTGACACATTTTGAAGCACTATTGTCTATGAAACTCGGCCCTTATTTTTTACATATCAGAGACCAACTTCATAAAGCTGCCTAAGCAGATAAATTCGCTTAACAATGTTGTGCTCATCAACAATTAGCAGGTTACCAATCAAAAGTGGTGCATGTGACATGGTAATTTAGCTGGTAACCCTATTCTGGTTAGCTTAATTTGTTGTGCTTAGTTTCTTTTTGTTCCTAACAGCTTTATAGAATTGAGCTCAGTAAGTGGCATCAGTCATACCGGGAAAAGTAAAGTATATAGTTCTTGATCATGCGCAAATTTACGTGAACTATAGATATAAGTTCATATTGTTGTGGGAAGTGGTAGAAAAATATTTCTGCTGAAGTCATTACAAAATAGCTAGGAGGAAAAACACAAACTGCCTACAGTTTTCAAGGGCATTATTTTTTTTTAAAAGTGTATTTGGACTTTGAAAATTAGACAGTTCAAAGGTTGTTAATTGAAGGTTTTTACTTCTCTCTTGTCTTAGAAACTGAGAATGACGTGAAAACTACGGCTAAACAACAACCATCTGGTAATTGACACCTGCAGCTTGATCCTGTTTTTATTTAAGTTTATTTTCTATAAATACGTCTGAACCAAAAGCAAATTACTTTAACTTTCACCTTTTATTCAAAAATCATTTTGTTCCATGTTCGGCTTTTGTAATTTAAGACGCAATGTTTAAAGAGGTTGAATGGAAGCAGACTCAGTAGGTAAAATTAATTGTGTTTTTATTCTTGTGGGTTATTTTTGTTAATAAATAGAATACTCTCTGTTTTATCCCACTCCTGTCACAGATGAAAGCAAAGCATTACTGTCCCAAACATCGCAATTTGAAGAACTTAAACCAGACAAGTCGGGTAAGTACAGGACTTACTTTTTTAAATCTAACTTTAAAACGGGACACCTCAAGTTGTTCCATGTTTTGTATTCATAAGTCAATTTCGTTTCTAAAAAAGAAAATTCGCATTTGTGGTCTGGATTGTGTGCTTATTTAAAATTAATATCATATTTCTTTTGCAAATCATCGGTAGCGTAAAATTGAGGAATTTTTCACAAAATTGCACATTACTTACATGATGGTATGAAGTTGGAAAACTTCTTCGAAATATTTTTGATTTAACTGCCATCAATTTGTAGAAACTTTGTTTTTGATATCCAAAATCCGACGACATCGCAAAAACTGAATGGGGTCTGTCACTATTTTCTATTTCATGAAACATCGCAAACAGAAATGTCACATATTCCAATCGTCTACAGTTTTCAAGAAACATATACAGGGATGGTACATCATTGTTTTTATTGGAAGAGTGCAGTCATTCAAATCCTCGAGCTTTCAAGAAAAAAAATGTCATATTAAAGGGATGGTACATCATTGGTTTTTGGAAGAGTACAGTCATTTCAATCCTCTAGTTTTCAATAAACATGTCATTGTATTTAACCTCTTTCTCTTGACAGAACATGTTGAGATCCACCCGACAAGCTCTAATAGTTTCTCCCCTCGAAAGTGGCTCATGCAAGCCCAGAATATTGTTGTTCACATCCATCAATATGTCGGTGAAAAAACACCAACTAAGCGAAATCGCACAAAATCAAAGCAGAACAAACACAGGAAAGGAGCCTCTCATCAACAAATTCTCATGGAAACAGGTGAGCAATTTTGTCTTGTAAATTTTTATTAAATAATGTTGTATTCTTTGACGGACGTCTCCTTCAAAGTTCCTTTTAAACTCCTGCAGATCCGGTGTACACATATCGAAACGTCGACTCTTCTATCACCCGCTGTATTTTTTCTTTAAAATTCACCATTTCTGATCCTTAAATGTTAGATATTTATTACACAAAGTGGACAGCGTAAAACATTTCTCTTTATAACAGTTTCAGACTCAGATCAACATAACTTGGAAGTTCATATACCCGTGAACTCGAGTAGTCCACTGTTGTCAAACACGGCGGACTCAACACTTGAAGGAGAACAAGGGGATGACAAAGATGAGTCGGATCTTCATGAGGTTTCTGTCACTCAGGAGATTGTGGAGACTCATGAGGAACCTCATGAGAATGAAGATCAACAACTGTCCTCCAGTGAGGTTGCTTGTGAACCTCGACAGAAAGTAGAACCGCATCACGATACAAAGACACAGCCTGAACAGCATATTTTAGATGAAGCTAATTCTGACTTTCATCTGACCGAAGACGAGGTGAACCTTCAGTTAGAGGATGACCCGGAGATATCACGTAGTGAGGATGAAGCTTGCCCATCAGGTATTTTAACTATAATGTGGGTTCAAATAATCATGTGTGAGCCTGTTTGGATACAGACTGGTTCCTTGTCTTTATCCGTAGGATAAATACAGGTAGGCCCTGCTGGTCTTACAAATACAATGGTTTCTGTGGATAGACATTATGCATGCTTAAGACGCGTAAAAACTACACCGATACTGATAAAACGCACACGACGAGTGGGTATAAAGGGTATGAGAGGTCAAAGGTATTAATATAGCGATAACTCGATAGGACTTGTCAACTCAAAACATGTGTGGGTTGGTCTCGGGATTCCACAGACGGAATTGTTTTTCACATTATCAGGGAACAACTTCTAAGCAGACACATTTGCTTAACAATGTTTGTGCTCATCAACAATTAGCAGGTTACCAATCAAAGATGGTGCATGTGATGGTGCATGTAATTTAGCTGGTAACCCTATTCTCGTAAGCATAATTTGTTGTGCTTAGTTTCTTTTTGTTCGTAACACTAACAGCTTTATGTAATTGAGCTCAGTAAGTGGCATCAGCCTTATACCGGGTAAATGTGCAGTAGTTCTTGATCATGCGCAAATTTACGTGAACATTTTACATGTAATTACATTTTGAAGTTTAAATGATTTATGTTTAATTCAATGTAACTACAAAATAGCTAGGAGGAAAATAAAATACGCTTTCAGTTTTCAAGGGCATGGATACTACACCAAGTGTATTTGGACTTTGGAAATTAGACAGGACAAATTCACTTGTTAATGTTGTTAATTGAATAATTTCTTCTCTTTGTCTTGGAAAATGAGTGTGACATAAAAACTACGGCTGAGCAACAACCATATAGTAATTGACACTTGCAGCTTGATCATGTTCTTAAGTTTATTTGGTCTGAACCAAAAGCAAACTACTTTTATCCAAAAATCATCTCGTTCCATGCTCTGCTTCTGTATATTTATAATTTAGGGCGCAATTTAGAGGGTGAATGGAAGCAGACTCAGTGGGTAAATTCCATTGTGTTTTTATTCTACTTGTGGGTTATTTTTGTTAATAAATAGAATACTCTCTGTTTTATCCCACTCCTGTCACAGATGAAAGCAAAGCATTACTGTCCCAAACATCGCAATTTGAAGAACTTAAACCAGACAAGTCGGGTAAGTACAGGACTTACTTTTTTAAATCTAACTTTAAAACGGGACACCTCAAGTTGTTCCATGTTTTGTATTCATAAGTCAATTTCGTTTCTAAAAAAGAAAATTCGCATTTGTGGTCTGGATTGTGTGCTTATTTAAAATTAATATCACAGTCTTTTGCACAACATTTGGTAACCTAAAATTTGAAATGTTCACAGGTTTCAATATGTAGAAAATTAGTTTTTGATATCGCAAAATCCGACGGTATCGCAAAAACTGAAACATCACAATGGGGTTTGTCACTATTTTCTATTTCATGAAACACCACAAACAGAGATGTAACATATTTTCATTGGTTTTATTGAAAGAGTTAATTTATTCCAATCCTCTAGTTTTCAACACACAAAGGGATGGTACATCATTGGTTTTACTCGAAAAGTCCATTCATTCCAATCCTCGAACCTTCAGGAAAATATCGTAAAGGGACGGTACATCATTATTTGTTGGAAGAGTACAGTCATTCCAGTCCTTTACTTTTCAATAAGCATGTCAAGATGTAGTTTACCTCTTTCTCTGTAACAGAACATGTTGAGATCGACCCGTCAAGTTCCAATAGTTTCTCCCCTCGCCGTAATTGGCTCATGCAAAATAACGCTGTTCACGAACAACAACAATATGGCGGTGAAAAAACACCCACTAAAGGAAATCACACAATTTCCAAGCAGAAGAAATATGGAAAAAGGACAACTCCCTACCAACAAGTTTCCAAGAAAACAGGTGAGTAAATATCGTAGTAAATTATGAGTAAATTTGTACTTATTGCCGCTTGATCATGTTCTTAAGTTTATTTGATCATGTTCTTAAGCAAACTACTTTTATCCAAAAATCATCTCGTTCCATGCTCTGCTTCTGTTTATTTATAATTTAGGGCGCAATTTAGAGGGTGAATGGAAGCAGACTCAGTGGGTAAATTCCATTGTGTTTTTATTCTACTTGTGGGTTATTTTTGTTAATAAATAGAATACTCTCTGTTTTATCCCACTCCTGTCACAGATGAAAGCAAAGCATTACTGTCCCAAACATCCAAGAAAACAGGTGAGTAAATATCGTAGTAAATTATGAGTAAATTTGTACTTATTGGGTTTTTTTAAACGAATGTCTCCCATAAAGCTCCTTTGAAACTCCGGCAGATCCGGTATACACATATCGGAACGTCGACTCTTCTATCACCCATTGTATTTCTTCTGTAAAGTTCGATCTTCAAATGCTATGTATTTACTACTCAAGGTTGCCAAGCTGACTGTAAAACAAGTTTTCTCTATAATTTCAGGTACAAAGATTTCTCTATCCGATCATCAAAACTGTGAAGTTAATATACCCGTGAACTCGAGTAGTCTACCGCTGTCAAACATGGCGGATTCAACACTTGAAGGAGAACAAAGGGATGACAAAGATGAGTCGGATCTTCATGAGGTTTCTTTCACTCAGGAGACTGTGGAGACTCATGAGGAACCTCATGAGAATGAATATCAACAGATGTCCTCCAGTGAGGTTGGTTGTGAACCTCGACAGAAAGTAGAACCGCATCACGATACAGAATCTGAAAAGCAGATTTTTGCTAATTCTGACTTTCATCTGACCCAAGAAGAGGTAAACATTCAAAGGGAAGATCTTCCGGAGATATCAATGAGTGAGGAAGAATCTGACTCAAAAGGTATTGTAATTATAAATGTGGATTCAAATAATCATGTGTGGGCGTGTTTGGATAGAACTGGTTCCTGTCTTTGTCCGTAGGATAAATACAGGTACTGTTCTCAAAAATACAATGATTTGATTGGATGCTTAAGACGCGTAGCTAGCCTCATACTGATATAAAAATGCACACGACGAGTGAGTGTAAAAAGCATGAGAGGTCAAAGGTACATCTAGCAAGAAGTTGTCAGGTTATAATAGGGCCAGTATATGGCTTAAAGCCGCGTGGCCGAATTAACGGCTATGGCTAGATTTCCGCGTCATATTGCGTTGAAGTAGGAGGTCCTAGCAAAATTGTCGCTTACCCAAAAACGGTTTTACAGATGTTGAAAATTCAAAATGTTGTAACTGTTGTAAGACAATGAATAAACACGAGCATACAAGCATTATTATTTGCCGCCTAAATACCGTGGAGTATAAATATTACCGGTCAAAACTAAAATAAATATGTTTTATTTTTTTGTATTTTAGATTCCGGTTACTTGAGCCCCCCAAGCCCAAATGAACTTGGTGATAGTGATCAACAAGATGATGTGAATGATGAACCTGCTACTCAAGAAAATCAAGGCACAAGAAAATCTTCTCAACCATTGGGAAGCTGTATTGATAATGAGACTGCTACTGAAGAAACATCCACAGATCAACCTGCTGATAAGCAACTAACTCAACATACAAGCCCTCCAGCTCCTCTGGCAAATCAAGACGATCAACATTACCAATTGCCTTCCCAGTCAGACTACTGCGAACAAACTCCTCGTGTTTATCTGGACTCTAGTGGAAGCAGACGTCCCAATCCCTTACAAAGTGATGATGAAGAGATGGGTTCCGATAAAAGTGACAGTGGTAATGAGATGGAGGATGGCGTGAATCGTGACGTCAGTGATGCCGTAGGTTACGATCAACAGCACGAAGCGACCCCCGTGGAAATGGATGTTGCAGTTGCTGTTGACAATCCACAAGGTTGGTATCAATTCAATTTAATTACATTATCTGCAACAAGTTCACTGACTCAAATGCGTGTCACTTTCAACTTGGTTTTATACTGGACTGAGTAAATGAATCGAATTTTCAATAATGTCCATTTTAATTTTCGCACGACCTTGTCCTTTTTACTGAAGAATTGATTCTCTATTTGATGTGCTAGGTTTGATATCTTCTTTTATCGCGTTTGCTGATACCATGTTACTTAAGGTTTATCCTAAAATACAGTTTCTCCTCTAAATACAGAAATGGTAGATTCTGAAGAGGAAGTTGTTGAACGTCCAAAACGTGACCCCAAGAAGCGACAGTCAAACACTACAAACCGGTTGCAGAAACAAAACCCTCTCATAACAAGTAAGTCTTTTGAAATGTTGTGTACTGTCAGTCTTATGATTTAGTAACAGTTCGTCTTGATAGGCAAGTTATTGACTTCTGATATGGCTACGGCTAGATCAGTGTTTTAACCTTTGTAATGCTGCAACGACCATCAGCCGTTGGCCAAAGCCAAGCAGAGGGACCAGAGAGCTGGTTTAGCAGGAAAATATGCAAAACTCCTTTAGTTGCCTGAATCTGAAATAAGCGGAGTACCAGCCACAAGCACTATACACTACATGACAACTTGACTGGTAACTGTTTCGCTAAGCAATATTTTTCTGTGCTGACAATTTTTCTGTGCTTACTGGTTTATAAAATTGGACTCAAATTGTAATGTCGTTACCACCTTTGGCTCCCCTATACCTTGTGGTTAAAATTTGCCACACTAACAAATAAATTAGATGTTTAATATTCAATGTGAATGGTTTGATCCATTAATTTCGCACTCGTACCTTTTGTGAGGCGGACAAAGCAGCATTGAGGATCATGGGTTTCTTCTCAAGAATACATTTTTACTAAAGTGGTTTTCTTCTTTCTTTCCTTTTCCCAGATAACTTGATATATGACCGAAGACAAAAAGTGCCGCCCGTTCATTAATCATGGGGGTGTTGACAAGGGGCCGTTTTATTAAAATGAAACAACGGTAGAGTTCTGAGTTCATTACCACAAAGTTTGTTGTAAATCACGGCTAGCCGTCAGCAAAAAAAGTTGTGTAAGTGAGAGATTGGAATCCGTGGCCAGACACTTCGTGTATGACGTCACAACGGGAATCGAAGTATTAGCCAAGAGTGAACGATTACATAACTGGCTATTTCTTAATAAGTTGATTACTAATTTTAAATTTAGACTATAAAACTTCGAAAACACGCATTGAATAGTTTTAATTACTGTTATTATAACTATTTTCATCCACGTATTAGCTGTGGGTGTACCATGACAGCTCTTTTCACTGAAGAGAAAAAGCTAAAAACTCTTTCCAAAAGGAAAATTACAAATTTGTAAATATTATTTCGTTCTACATTGTAGAATGTCGGCCTTTGGTCTTTGATTAATACTTTTTGAATTTGACCTTTATTGCGTGTTCGACTTTCTGATTCATCTCATAATGGTGTAAGTTCTTTACTGAATTGGAAATCATTTCTAAATGGGTAAAGTGCAAGAGTATTTTACGGCTAAGGCTAACATTAATGGAGTGTCTTCGCTTACAGCCTTTATAACCCGTGTGTTGCTTTTATTTTTCATTCGTTTATTTGTTACTAATATTTGGTTGCTGGTTGCGAATTAAGCCGTTTCTTTATGATACTTGTATAGAACGGACCATTCTTCTTAATCGTTACAATCGTCAGTTTCGCCAACTCTTTATTAAGTACAAGTTCATTTTATCATTTATTACTAATTCTATAAAGCGTAAACAAAACAAAGGTCATTATAATAAAAAGCCTCTCAAATACCACTATTCTGTCTGTAAAATTAAAGCTTAAAAAAAATGTTTAATTTTAAATAATGTATAATATTTTGGTTTTGTGTAATACCATGAGTATAATTATCTACTTGCTGGGCACAGTAAAAACCAGTAAGGTATAGTTTACTTGAATACGTTTGTTTTAAGAAAGTTCGTTTATACTTATTAAAGTAATTGTATAATTTTCACAAATTTACTCTTAGATGAAAGGTATGAGTCCGCCAAAATTAAACTTTTAATCAATGAAAATATTTTAAAAAATTAATGCAATTTAAAACTACATGCCTATAAATGAGTGAGCTCTATGTTTTATGTTAATATTTAAATTATAAAGGCATCGGAAAACACGTAATAAATCATATTAATTACTGTTAGGCCTATTATGATTATTTTCATCCACATGTTAGTTGTGGGTGCACCATGACAGCTCTTTTCACTGAAGAGAAAAAGCTAAAAAGCTTTTTCCACAAAGGAAAATTACATATTTGTAAATATTAGTTCGTAGTTCATAGTAGAATGTGTGCCCTTTGTAACCACGCCTTTGGGCTTGGGCTTTGGTTACGTCAGTTACATAAAGATGTTCCCTTTCGGTATGCAGAGCTTCAGAGAGACTTATGGAGCCAGAGCCATAGCCCAAGCCGTGGATTCGAAAATGACCATAGACAGGTACACCATGCGTGACGTCACATGGCTGTAAATTGCAGTAAACGATGCCCTTATTAGAGCATAGCGAAATGACAGAGAGAGTAAGTTGACTCAGCGTGGACTAATAGTATAAGCTAGAATTTTAACATAGTTGGCATATGTACATTTAAGAAGAAAAAACACCCATTTTAAGTTAATTGTAAATGTAAATGTATGCACGTGTAGGGCCTATGGCTTTTTTATCTTTACCTCGTTTTATTTAATTGCCTTTTCGAAAGCATGGCTTCAGCTCGGGTTTCGTTTCAGGCTTTGTCCGCCTCTATTTGAAGCCCCATGCTAGTTTTTAGAATTACAGACGGATACCTGAAACCGTAGTTTCGAAAGGGGTATTGCAACCTCTAAGTAAATCAAAGGCTATACGTTTCGTTCACCTTTAACTAAACATGTTTTTAATATAAATTGTTGATAGACTGTTTTGACAGTATTGCCATAAAGTGCTATTTCCCTACTCAGACTGTTCCTACTGAAACGTAGTCATTAGAATCAAAGAAGCCAGACATTGAAAAAGACATTGAAAAAGTTGAAGTAAATTTGTCTTATGAAGTTGACATGCAGCTATTTCTAAAACTTGGCGCTTATAATAAGCATATTTTTTAATAAAATAATGGATATGGAAAACAATTTAACAAAGCTAAAAGAAAACACGAGAACAATTTTATTAAAATGTATTGTTACATAATTATAACAACTCTACCGGTAATTAATTTTAAGAATAGAATAACGTTCCTGCACATTCTATTTTTCGGGTTGGGTTTGGGGCGGGGCGAAAATTGCAGTTGAAATTAAGGCATGTATTATATTAGAAATATTTTTATTAGTGATAATTGTCTATGTAATATTATGCTTCTGTAACGTAAATTGCAGCTTTCTCAATATGCTTGCCGTTAAAAGTTGGGCTTGTAAAATCCAGTTGTGTTTTTTAAATAATTGTAGTTCGCGTAATAAAATTAGAAGGGTGTTAAACATTGGCCTACGATTTGAAGATTATTTAGCATAATAAATATGAAAATGTATAAGCATTCTGTATACTTTATACTTTAGCAGATAATGAACGACCAACCCAACCTTCTCAGATAAAGCTTAACTTTCCAAAATATCTTCATAACTTTAAGCTTGGTATTTGAGTAAGTTTTATAAGAATGTGTAAACTTTAAGCAAAATGGAGACAGTTTCTAAAAGTGGCACCTGAGTCAAAAAATACATTCTAATAAAGCTGTTTTTCATTATTACAAAGGTTTGCAAAAGTTTTCGACAAATTCAATAATATTGTCCTTCAAGATTATAAAACAGGCAGGCGCAGATACAAACATGCATTGAGTCACGTGCCTAAATCGCGCTTGCGCACTGCAGTTATACAAGTTTTGGGTGATAGTGTCGGTGTTTAGTTAGTAAAAGTGTTATTTAGTGCCTGTGTTATTGGTTGTATTGTTAGTGCATATTACAAGCAGTATTGATTTGGTGTCAGTGCTTGTGAAAGGTTTGGGGTAGGATTGTGGGCGCTGATGGCACGGGCTTTTCCCCTGACTATTAGTGTTACATTTCCTGACATTAAAACTTGACTGTGATAGTGCCTCTCATTTAAAAATGAGGGACTAGACCACAATTTTCAAGCAGCCCCCCCCCCCCCCCAACAAAAGGGGGGACCCCAAAAGAAAGAAAGAACAAATTAGCTTTAAAATATTTAAATAAACACATAAATCCACCAACATCCGATTCAACTTGAAGATTTGGCACTGTTTGTTTAGAACAGCCATGGTTCGCTCAAAAGTGGAGACCCACCTCAACTAGACTGGTCCCCTGTCTCTATTCGCAAGGCCCACAAGACATGCCCAATGATTTAATTGGATACAATGATTTCATTGGATACACGTGCAGTGACGTAAGCTTTCCATGTGTTATGATTGGTCCGAGGAGATTAAGTGTCAGCTTGCACTGTTGATCGTCTGCATGCAGCGTTTCTATATTTTTTATAATTTTCTTACATCACGTAATGTTGTTTTATTCCCTATGTAAATTGTGTATAGATATACTGTACGTTTGAAATGAACGCGAATCTTCGTGTGAAATAAATGCAATGTCAAAGGTGCATCTGGCAACATCCGGTCAGGCTGGTATCTGGCGTTATTCACGGGCCTGGAATTGTGACGTCAACCAACCAACATGAGCACCCTCTATCCTGAATTGGCCCAGCTGACCTCCCAACAACAAAGGAACCAAATTTCCGCATCCCTCCTCATAAGCCACGCACGGGTACAATGCATCCACGAGCCCACGCTAGTAGCCCTTGAAAACTTAAAGAGGACCACGATCGCATCACGCCTCCTTTTCATGGTAACGGGACAATCCACTGCACATAAAGGGATGGTTTATCAAAACAGGGATCCTGAAACTGTCGATTGTACCATAGAGATTGCCACAGTTAAACACCGATGTAAACTTGTTGTTTTTAAACCAGACACCGCGCCTATTAAGTGGAACAATCCAGTCTGGTGTATCCATCCTAAAACAATTCAAGTTGCACGTAAAGAGGCTTAAGTTTTCCTCCATGTCGCGGGAAATTGATGCTGTTTTGAGAATAGTGTCATTTAGTGAAACATCTTTCAGACAGCTGGTTGGAGTTTGACGGTTCTCTTGATCTTTAAGATCGCGTCGCAGTCAAGGTAGGCCTTGAACTTGTGTTCTATTTATATACGATTATTTAAAACTATGAAATATTTAACCAGTCAATTTCACTTATGGTTTAATACTTGATATTCAATTTACAATATAAAGGTGCACGCCCTTAAGGTGATCCATTGGCTGCCGCTTCACAGCAGGTTGTGTTGTAAACTTGGGTGTGTTCCCTGGGTGCTAGCTACACAGTAGTTAAAAGTTGGAGGTCAACTCGGAGGAGGTCACAGGTTCAAGTTTGGCACTCTAGTCGTTCCTTGTTCAACCCTAAATTAATTGACATTCTTCCCAGTCAGTTTCCAGTCTAGTTTACTTGTTTCTGTTTTTAATCACAATCTCTCTTGAATCAAGACTTAAGAAGTGTCTGCGATCCTCTTGCTGCCCTGGTGAGGTTTTTGCATAGGCGCTCCAATTGTTTGTTTCTTTATATGACAATTATGTACAAGCTAAAATAGTTGACTGTCAAACGACATTACATTTTACACCATTTTACGTGTCACTTTTCCAACTGCATGAGGACTTCATCTTGTGGAAAATGAGTGCAGTACAAAACTCATTTTGACCTTATATGCCCTCAAACTTACTCTATTTGACCTTGCTTTATGACTGTCCTCTATAGTTTTCCTACATGACAAAATGTTACTAGTGTTGTACATACCAAATTACGTTTGATCACCAATGGCAGTTTGGGCTGTACGTCCGTGGATTTATGAACTTTCACCTAGTCTGCACACGCGCGCGCCTTCCCTCTGTACAAACCAATGACAGCGCGCGAGAGTTTGCCATAATGTATACAGCAACAGAGCCCAATTTCATAAAGCTGTTAAAGGCACTGAACACGTTTCGCAATTGTCAAAGACCAGTATTCTCACTTGGTGTATCCCAACATATGCATAAAAAACAAGCCTGTGAAAATTTGGGATCAATTGGTCATTGAAGTTGCAAGAAAATGGTGAAAGAAAAAGTACTCTTGTTGTACAAAATTTAGTGTGCTTTCATATAGGAATAAAAGGCTTCTGGCCAGAAGTCTTTTGTTATTTTAGTGAGAAATTACCTCTTTCTCCAAAACTACGTTACTTCAGAGTGAGTCGTTTCTCACTATTTTTTATGCTATCAACAGCTCTCCGTTGCTCGTTCCCATGCTAATACATATTTTCAGTAATTACCAAACGTGTACAGTGCCTTTAAGCAAAAAATACTGCTTAGGAAATTTCTATGCTAAGCAAAAGATGAGTGGGGCACCAGTCAAAACAGTGTAAACTTTATGAAACTTTGATTGGTAACCAGTTTCTGATTATAAGCAATATTTGTCTGTGTTTAGCAAATTTCTGTGCTTACTGCTTTATGAAATTGGGCCCAGGCCTGCTTTGATCATGACGACACAGATCCATAATTTGGCTTATTATCTTTATAAGTTTTGAGTTATTATTCGACAGATGGGTGAGGTTTTTGTGAACTCATCTAGTCCAACCATGGATGACACCGTCAGTGATCTCAAGTCATCGTTGGATTCTTTAATCGTCAACTCAGATACTTTCTTTCTCTTAGTGATGGCGTGTCTCATTTTCTGTAAGTTTGAATATTAATTATTCATCACTAAAACTTGTTTTCACTTAACATCTCAGTGCGTGTTTCATTTCAAAATAGTCTTTCAGTGATCTAAAAGAGATTTTAAATATGTTAGTTTCGCAATAAGTGATTCGCAGTTTCTGTTAATTTTCGTGCAGTACATTTTGCAAGTTTTCGATTAAATACGAACTTTCAGTGATTATTGAAAACTTGTATATGGTGGTTGATTTAAAAATGTCAACAACAAACATTTGGTAACACTCTTAGGGTGTGTACAACATTGGTAAGATTGAAAATATTTACGTTCACATATTTGTACATAACTTACATGGTATATATACAGATGATCATGGTGAAATAGTATTGCTTGAAATGCTATGGTTTTTAGGAAATGATTAAAACACAGAATTAATTTATCACTATAGTAATACAATCCGATGTTTGAAAACATTACTGTTTTTTTCACTGTTTTCTCATGACTCCAAAGACCGAATAGCTGAAACTTTCACAGGTTTGTTATTTCATGTATATGTTGGGTCACATCAAGTGTGGATACAGGTCTTTGACAATTACCAATGTTGTACACACCCTTTAAACAAAATTTACTATTTTAACATATATATAATTATTTATTAAAATATTTCGTATCAATGATTCATATTTATGTTTAAAAAACTGTGTTTAAGGAGGAAAGGTCTATTTTTTATCTTGTTTAACAATGGTTCCATTTGTCCACAGTCTGTTCTTTACTGTGTTTCTTCTTTCTTTGAGGGTAAATGTTTATCCATGTAAACAACAAAAACAACATCTGCTCATTTCGGTTACAAATTAATTCATTGGATTTGATGTGATTTCTTGGCAGTTATGCAATGCGGTTTCGCCTTCTTGGAGGCAGGCTCTGTCCGCAGTAAGAACACCACCAATATTCTGATCAAAAATTTGCTGGATGTTTGTAAGTTTGAGTTTAAGGGGCCTTTCAGAAGAGTTTATGTTTAAAAGTTCTAAAAATTGTGGGTGGTTGGGAAATAACTGAAAATCGAAATTCTGAATTTTTCTGGAAATTATGACAAATAAAAGGTAAAATTTCCGATTATGACCAGTGTAGTATCTCGCAAAGACACTACACTGGGATGTACAAGAGAGCTGTTTTTGTAGATATTTGGCGTGGTCCATAAACTACTCAAACAACAAACCACTATTTAATAGTCAACAAAATGCAGGAAAGTTCAGGGGTGAATGGGTCAATAGGGTACACAAAAGGAAGAGCAGGCGAATACGGAGTGAGACAACAATAAAAGGATTCCCATTAAGTTCTTGGTCGATTGGGAGGTAGTTGTTATTAGTTTTTATGTGGCCAGTTTTAGCCATTTGTGATGGCCTTTATTGTGTGACGCGACCCGTTTATTTAATTACACCATGCACCATCACACCTGAGTGGTTTGCTTTTTTTGTCGTTCTCTGCTCGTTGCTTTGAAACTTGCTTGGTGTCTTTATTCATTCCAAACCGAGTCAGTGATTGCAGTGACTGATTAGTGTGGCCATAAAACACCTCATTGCGTTATTTTGGTCCTGGGTATTTTGTTGTATAACAACATTAGTTAAGTTGCGGGGAAAGAGTTGAACTTATTGCATGCCCATCGATAAAACTCCAAACAACTATATTGATCCTTTCTGTCAAGAATCGTAAGCCCTTTTCACACGAATCTGTTCCCCTTGGGCAACCCCGTGGAATAACGGTTGGTCTTTTCACATTAAGATCGCTTTACCCCCTGTCTGCTCTGGAGTAGGGGTAAGCAGTAAACCACGGGGTATTCTTGAAACATGCAACATAAACCTTTTTGAATAAAAACGGGGCCTCCCCGGGGCTGAACTTACAGGAGTAAGACTTAAGAGATTCAGTGTGAAAAGGGCTCTAGAGTATAAGTGTGGCCATGATAAATTGGTTGGCAAAACTGTTGATATGAAGGAAAACTGGTCCTAATCAGAACTACTGTTTTGGATTCTTGATTTTACCGAATACCAATCAAACAATGATCATAGGTTCTTCTTTTGTTTAGGTATTGGCGCCGTGGCGTACTGGGCCGTGGGTTACGCCTTCGCTTTCGGTCCCGGAAACGCCTTCCTCGGTCATCGTTACTTCTTCTTCGAGAACATGCCTGCAAGTTTGTACTCCCATTGGTTCTTTCACTTCGTGTTTGCTGCAACTGCTACTACAATAGTCTCCGGAGCAATGGCGGAGAGAACGGAATTTGGCGCATACCTCATCTACAGCTGCGTCATTACAGGTATACTTGGACACGAAATATGTAAATTGCACATCACGCATGCGCACTAACACTTTGGTTCATGGAACATCGCTTTTTTTTGTATGGGGTTGATGGTGGCGTGACGCTTGTGCGTCTGCTTAGTGCACATCTCTATGGTGTTTGCCAACCAATATTGTTTAAAACGGCAGCTGTGTAATCGTGTATTAATCCTATGTTGGAAATGATCAACAAACTAACAAAGTTCATCTTTTTTCAATCCACACCACAGGGTTTGTTTATCCCATTGTTAGTCACTGGGCGTGGTCAGCAGAGGGGTGGCTTGGTGCTGGGCCTGGCTATGAAGGCATAACATATCAGGTAACTTAATACAAATAAAAATATGCACTCGAAAATGTATCTCCATAATAAGTGCGTCGCAACACTACCTTTGTTTACAAATTCCTGCGGGTACAAACTGGTTAGAAAAAAAGTACAAGAAAACCCGGCTAGCCTCGAGAGATGGGAATGAGAAATAAAAATTCAAAATTGGGTTTGTTCTTGTTGTTTTGTGTTTTTTGTTTGTTTAATGATTGATATCTGCATTCCCTTTGAAAAGAAAATTGCTTCAAGAAGATGTGAAATAATTATGCTCTTGATCAGTGACAACTGCCTGTTATCCATTTGGCTGTCGGCAAAAGGTACGGTTCCGTTGTGTAGTGTAATAAGACGTGATTATGCTCAAAATAATTTTAACTTGCGAAGGAGCATTGGCACATTAATTTGGCACAGTAATTCTCAAAAAAGTAGCTTTAATGATCAGTCTTTAAGTTTAAGTAACTTTTTGGTTCGGTATTTGTGGTTTTCTTGAGAGTGGTGCAACTATTTATTTTGTATCTATAATGTTTTCCAGGACTTTGCCGGGAGCGGAGTGGTTCACATGGTGGGAGGAATGGCTGCTCTGGTCGGCGCAGCCATGGTGGGTCCGCGTCATGGTCGATTTGACAAAGACGGAAAAGCAGTGACTATACATGGCCACACTGTACCGGTACGAACTGTCAAAAGTTGTTAACTATTTTGTAATGTTCATTTTTACTGTAAGAAGCTGGACTGTGAACATACACGGGGTATCGGAATTGAAACAACTTAAAATGACTGGCAACCAATTTTTGCTAGAAGTTTTTCCGCGCTTAGCAAATTGTTTAAGTTGCTTACAAGCTTTATGAAATAAAACCCTGTCACCTCACTAGAACTTCAACTTTTTTAGAATACATGTAACTGTAGTATTTTCCATTCGATACAACCATGTCTTAAACTTGGTTTTGAGAGGTGGGCTTGAGGTTTCGAACAGTAGCCCGGTATACACTCTGCTCGTCGTCGTCTCAGAATATCGACACCACACTGGTTTTTCTCCAAACCAACACTTCTCCTAAAGTGGTTTAATTCAAGGTCGTACCCGCAAGGTTACTCCTACAGTGTTTCTTAATCCATCCCTTGCAAACCTACAAGCATTACTTATTCATTTGTCTTCCCTCAACGTTTCTCTCTCATCTTTGATATACATGTGTACAGCTCGCAGCCCTTGGTGGTTTCATTCTCTTCTTCGGCTTCTTTGCTTTCAATGGCGGCTCCCAGGCGAGCATCTCTCAGCCCGGAGACGGTGAGGTCGTGGCTCTCTCCATTGTCAACACCATCATCAGCGGTGGTCACGGGGCTCTGGTCGCCATGGTGATTAAGAAGCTTGGTTTCAATGGGCAGTGGAGTTTGTTGATTACACTGAATGGCGGACTAACCGGAATGGTAAGAGTCTTCATTTCGTGGGGGGGGGGGGGGGGGGGGGGGGGGGGGGGGGGGGGGGGGGGGGGGGGGGGGGGGGGGGGGGGGGGGGGG
>JAUELU010124942.1:11733-22619 GCA_032357145.1 Evasterias troschelii | reverse complement strand
TATGCACCATGTCTGTCACATAGTGAGACTCCTGGTGCAGACAATGCCGACTTGTTATGCACCATGTCTGTCACATAAAGAGACTCCTGGTGCAGACAATGCCGACTTGTTATGCACCATGTCTGTCACATAGTGAGACTCCTGGTGCAGACAATGCCGACTTGTTATGCACCATGTCTGTCACATAGTGAGACTCCTGGTGCAGACAATATTCCTCTTACTAAACTGAAATCTGAGAACCATATACAAACATGCGAATGTGCTCATCTTGAGGTTATATTTAAAGCCAAAGAAATGGAAAACAATTTTCTCTATTTTCCCCCTTTTTTTATTGGGGGTCACTGCTTTTTCCATCACTGCACATAGGATGTGGAAGAACCTTGCTTACACATCAGACAAGGACCTTCAGGGTCCATGTTCAAAACTTTCTATAAATCCAAACTATTCTCAAGCAATTCTATGATAAATGACTTGGATTGGCAGCTTATAAATGGGAGGAAATGCTATTCAGAGACCTCAACAGTATAATCATTTATTTTTGAAATAAACCTGACGTGAGAGTCACATTAATGTTCCTTAAAATATAAAAAGTTGTCTGTTTTCATTAATGCATCAGTACTGAATTTGAAAAAAACAATCACATGTGAACCATTTTATTGAAAACTAGAGCTCATTAATGAACTCTTTTGTAAATCCATGGTGTACTTTCCCTGTCATCCTGATCCAACTGTAAATAAGATGTTTTATTCACTGTATGTGGTGTACAAGGTCTGTGACATTATACTTGATGCACTTGATACAAGTTAGTATAACAAATTTGAGTTTCTCACAATAAAAATAAACAGGTGCAACAGTTTTCCCAAACAAACATCTGACCTCTTTTTAATAATTTTCCCTGAAGCCTTACGACAAGAACCTTCCAAGACATAGGCTGAGTATATGGCACAAGCATTACCAGCCAGGACTAAACCTTAGTGATGAAGGCCAAGTTGAATTCCAAAGACAACGAACCAATGGTAAAGAGGTCACACTCAAGGTCAACCAGTTCAAATTGGAAGGTCAAACTAGAAAACGACCAAGACCAGGTATGCTCTCCTCTTTAAGTTTGTTAATGTAATAATTGCATCCGGAGATACAGACTATTTTATTTTGGTTTTATCCTTTTTGCCAGAAATCTATGTGTCTGTTATGCGTTGTGTGTAATGCGTAGTGTGCAATCCTTAAAAATGTAATCCATGCCAAGCAAAGCACATCATTTGTACGGATAACGCAACACGGATTACACATGGAATTATGTGCATTAGTTGGTGTGTATTTTTCGCTTTAAAATAGCACATGAGTATCCCCCAATTCAGTATTATAATACTTATTTCAATTGCAGCAATCCAAATAAGCCAAATTTAACCAAGCACAAAATTCATTAAAACATAACCCCCAAAAATCACAAGTTGGTTGGAAAGTGTATTTCTTGAAAGAATGAAGTCTACTTTTCCAATAACTATTTACTAATGATATGAATTCCTTTAAATAATTTGTTACTATAAAGCTGAAGAAAATGACCTAACAACAGATGATCTGACATCCCTCTATGGCTCACCAAATACAAAGAGACACTCCGCTGACCATAGCCTTGTCATTCCGGAAACACCCGACTCCAAAGACAAGGAGCCAGAAAACAACAACTCCCAGCAACGCAACACGTTCTCAAAGAAGGAAGGAAGCCTCAGTCCTAAACAAGAAACTGCTTTTGGTTCTGAGGAACGTATCAAGAAGACTTTATCACGGAGAAATATTTTTGCCAAGAATCGAATGAGCAGCAGCGCTCGTCAAGATATCTTGAGAGGATCTAAAGTTGTAATCAGCAGGTGAGATCTTGACAGCTTTGTAAACTCTACCAATATAAATAAATTGTGGTTGGAGTATGATCAGTAGTGGTCTCTTTCCTCACCTTCCACCTCTAGGACCCTGGTTCGAATCCCATCGAGGGCATTAGGTTTTCAGTCCGTACTTGATTGCATAGGTTTTCCTTGGAATAATTCTCTGGGTTTTCCTCCCACATCTAACACTGAAACTCACTTCTTTGTCTTCTCTCCAAGGGGGTCATAGTTCACGATGGCATCATACAATATATTTCCCTGTCAAATAAGAAAATATATTTTCTGTTTCATTTGCAATGCCTGGTTAGTTCTTAGAATACAAAGCTTAATTTTAGTTCATGTTTTCCCGAATGACAAATTCAAAACTTCATATTTATTTCTGTTCCTTAGAAATGTGTTGTCACTTTAAATATCCTGAGTCCAAGGTGTTTTAGTTTTAGTTCAGTTTTTAATTATTAATTTATTTATTTTTTTTGTAAATACTGAAAATGAATTATCAGTCACTCACAAAACAGAAGAAGTGGTGTAGTGCACCCTACTCTAGATCGGGTGTTGTCACTTATCAGTGTATGAGTGCAGTTTCTGGTCATAGAACGTGTTTCCTTGAAGCAAAACAATAATTGTTTCATTCTTAAGATGAGACTCAAAGCCATGGGTTTGTTGTGTAATGCATGTTATAGAAACCAGTACATTTATCGTTGGTAGAAGGAGTTTGCCTTAGTGTTTCTGGCATGGTTGACTGCAACTTTAACCACCGTACCTAGGTAAACCTGCACCCCTTACAAGGATCTAAATGCAAGATATCATTTAATAAGTAAATCGAATAGCTCTTAATAGTACAAAATATTGCCAACTATCATTAATATTATTATTGTATCCGTCTCAGATTTTTCTCGAGGAAACCAGAGGAAGAAGCTCAAAACAAAATGGAAGAAGATGACAAGGAGCAAGATGCTGTCACTGTCAATCCACCATCAATACTGAAAGGAGAACAGGAGCAAGATGTTCATGATGAGAGATATCAAGCAAAGACACCTTTCATCAATAACGATGCTCATGAGAGGACATGTGCAACTCTAGGTAATGGATCTACACTATCTTGCTTGGACAGGCTACAACGTTTCCAGAGAAACAACTCTACACAAGTATTACCCTCCACTGCATCATCCTCTCTTAAAACAAGTGTGGTAGAGAACACAAACAGTTCTAGAGTGATGCTGAATTTAGAAGTTGACTCCTCCCAGGAACTTTCTCAAGTCGAGAGCAGATCATTTCAGACAACCCAAAACAAGCGTGGAGCATTCAGTTGGTCTAAGACTTCATCATCAATGGCCAGATCTGTCAAGACAGAGGGAAGCTTAAAAACCTTTAAGAGTCTAAATGACTTCAAGCTCAAGAAATCCAAAACTAAAATGGAGTGGGGAGAATCTCAGCATTCTGTCGACAAGGACTCACCAGTAGAGGACAAAGGCGAGTCACAGGGGGAGTTCCTAGAAAACTGTGAGTTTACGAACTTGTACAGCATTGATACAGACTTACTGAGTAGGAATAAGTTTAGTAGCCAGTCTGACACTCATAACAACTCACAAAGGAGTGAGTCACAGAGTCTTCATAGCAACAACTCAAACATGGACTCGCTCCAAAGAAAGCCCCAAGACGATTGTCTTGATGTGGAAAATGAGACCTTTGTTTTTAGTAAAAAGTGTTCCTCAGATAGTGTGAATGGACCTGAGAAGAGACTAAACCAAAAGCCAACCATATTGGCCCCTATAAGTCAAACATCAAAGACAGATATAGAAACTGATGATCAGAAACAAACTCTAAATCTGGAACAGCAACAGGCAGTGAGGGACAATAGCTCGGACAACCTGCTGCTCCCTAAGGAGAGTTCTGATCAGTTAACAGCAAGAAACAATAAAATCAGTTCCTCTTTAGAGATGAAGCAGGAGGAATGCGTTGATCTTACATCATCGGACAGTGATGAGAACACACCACCTCAGGATTATAAGAAAAAGCCTAAGATGGGAACAGACAGGAAGAAGGTAAAATGGATGATTTCAATTTTGTTTGATATGATTCATAGTTGGCGTTTGGCAGAGAGTGATTTCCTTCCAGTAGTATGCAATAAACGTGCCATACAACCAAACCTGTGAAAATGTGATGAAAGTTGGTGGTCATTCTCCAGAAAACATTGACAGTTTTGTTTTTAAAAATGAAATGTGATTTTGCTTTTGTAGAATTATAATGACTCCCTGTAAGCAGTTATCTCAGTGGGTGCCTTCTGACCACTCCTCATGGTCATTCATCATTGCCCTCTACTGGAGGGCCACAGACCAGGTTGCCAGAAGAACACTTGACCTATATGCTGTACTTCCAATTTTCTAGACATGTCTTTACAGGCATTTTTGGGGCAAAGGGGCTCAAAATCATTGTATTGTAATCTCAGCTCTCTTGATTTCTCTTGAAAAAGTATGGACTATTGACGAATATTTTGTCAGTAATTCAGAATGATAAAACAATTTGTATTAATAATAAATAAAAAAAGAAACACTTCACAATCATTTTTTAAAATCATTACCAATCCTGTATTACAAATTTAAAAACTCAGTATGATTGAATGTAACATTATACTTGTTCTTTTCTTTTACAGACGAAGCAATCTTTGGACTCTACACCCAAACTTCCAAACATGCCAAAGATATCCCCAGGTAAGTATTCAAGTCTTGGAATGAATGTCCAATTAGAACAATTGATAACCCCACTAACCAGGAGCCGATTGAATACAGCTGCTTAAGCACAAAAATGTAAATAACCACAACAAAGCTATACTTACCAGATTAGGGTTACCAGCCACAATACCGTATCAAATGTAGCATCTCAGACTGGTATACTGTATATGTTAGCTTTAGCGTCTCTACCAAGTTAGTACTTACCAAGTTAGTAAATCAGTTTTGTAATATATGAAGTTTGCTGCTGACAAGTGTCAAGTTAGCTGGATCATTTATCTTGTTGCACTGGTATGCCAGCAGCTTCTCCACTGGTCCACTTTTTAAGGTTTTTTGTCAGCCTTGTTTTTTGTGTATGACTTGAATTTGAAGGGTACAATCCACAGGCTGTGCTTATTTTTCATACTAGTCACACAAGTATCTGATGTAATTCCACTGCAAGCCATGCCAATTATGCACCATAGGAAATTTAGTTATTTTTTAAAAAGATCTTTGTGATAGAAATTAGTCCTTTGGGTTATTTTTCTGTAATGTTTTGCAAAGACTGAGTTCCTGGATGTTGTTTCTTTCTATAGGGTTAGTCAAATCTGGCCTATGCAAGGTGTCAGGTCTCTCCAGACGACAGATAAGCAAGCAACCTACCAAGCCTAGGTCAACCAATGGAGCCAAACAACAGACATTGTTTGCTTTCATGAAGAAAAACACGTATGTATTAACAGATCAAGGTTTCTGGTTTTCAAAATCAATAAATATATTATAATATTGTAGTATTTTGAAAAAGAAGTGTCAATACTGGGGCAATTGGAGTTGGGGGGCAGGGTCAGAGTATTGAAAATTTGCAAGTAATTTACATTGACTCATGCACACCCCACTGTAGAAATTGCTACTGATTAAAAGGAAAATAAATAAAAACCAGTTTCCCTTTCTTATTAAAGGAGAAGGACATCCAGACTAAATTAATTTCTATCTTCTTGTTATCCAATAAACACACTGTAAATCCAACCTGTGGAAATGTTATTAAACCCCAAGTGTCTTTATAAAAGAAATAGTTTGTCTTATTAGGGAATTATGTGCACATTTATACCAGGCTTATATTCATGATGGCAATAAGCAGTAATTGGTTCCTCCAATGCTGCTTCTCAACAATTTTTCTGGAGGATTGCTTATGGTATGAACTTTTCAGATCAAGGCTTTGTCCAAATTGATGGCTACAGCTGCAGCTACGACTAGATTTCCACGTCATCAGGCATTGATGTATAGTACGTCCTTAGCAACACCCTTAGCAACAGTTGTAGCCGCAAATTCAGATACGGCTTAAAGCTAGTCTTGTTTATCATTCATCACCAATTCTGTACTTTGCCTTTATCTTCCCAGTGAAAAGACCCAGAATGTTGATCCCCTCATGCCACTATCACCGTCCAAGCAGAACATCTTGAGTGATGTGACTCCAGAGGGTGACAATAGCATTTGTAGTAAAAGGATCCTTGGAGTGCAACGGAATATATTCAAACTGTGAGGCCATTCATCCTAATGCGCAACATGGTCCTGTTGGCTGGTAACCTGGGGCTGATTTCACAAAGAGCTAAGATTGATCTTAAGATGTGTATCAACCTTACTTGCTGAGCAAAGTGTGATGTCACAATACAAATCACTAAGGTAACACAGACAACTCATCTTTGAATCTTAGTGCTTTGTGAAATCGAGCCCTGGTTTTGCAATCCTGTTGGCAAGTTATTACATCACACTCGTGCACATCTGCTGCATGTGCAAAGTTTTTAGCAACTTTTGGCTTCAAAGTTGGCACAAATTTGTTTGCATCTCTTGTCAGAGATTGATCAGTCTGAGAACACCCTAAAATTGAGCATAACTTATGTAAAAAAAGAAGTCCACAAATCTTTCTTTTTCATCCGTAAATCCATCTATTAAATAAGTGCATTTCCTATGGGCTTCTGGTTGGCGCCAATCTGTGCAAACAATCCCGTCATACTTATGAACAGAAAGGTTTGATGTGAAGTATTTTATCCTTGTACAATTGTTAATAAGTAAATGAAATGCAATCCCTTTCCTGCCCTTTTTAGAATTTTATTTTTTTAAATGCCTTTATGAGTAAAGTTGGTGTTACATTCAGTTTTTAGGGAGAATTTGTTAAAGGTATGCTTCCAGTAATAAATCACAAGGGAAACTGACTGGAAACATTTTAAATAATTTTGGGTTGAACGAAGACAGATTGACTAGAGTGTGACTAAACCTGCTAGTATGCAAGTTCTCAGCTGATTTCCCATTTGTCTAACTGTTTAGCTGCATAACATTTTAGATTACTTTTGCTCCCCCGCTTTTTGCCAAAAAAATGTTGCATGTCTGTTACAGGGACACACACTTACAACTCAAATCACACCATTTTAAATAAATAGATTTTATTATGAATATTCAGTACCATTAAGACAATGGTGTTATCACAGTAAAAATAAACCAATTACCGTTTACGTAGACCATTTTAAAAATACTTTGTAACTTGGTACAAGATTTATTCTCAAAAGTTGCTCTCCAAATTGGCCCTTATGTAAGTTTAATTGTAAAGTTTGTTTAACATTTTTAAATATGTTGTAAGGGTACTTTATTAAATAAAATGTAAATAAACAAATTTCAAGAAAATTAAAAGCTGTGTTCAATGTTTTTGAATCATTTTATGGCTCCCAAAGACAACAAATTAAACAAATATTCAATAACTCCACAAGGCATCGTCTGCAGAGATGCAAATAATGTGTGTGATGTTTAGAGAGCACTATTAGAGTGTATTGTTGGAAGATCAGTTCTACAAGATACTGGTAGAAACTCCAAGACTGAGGTTTTGCATATCAGTCTTGAACATGTTGAAGGTAGGGTTATTGTCCGCTTTTTGTCACTACAATACAGATTTATAGGCAAAACTTGCAAAACGGATACAATCAAAATCACCTGTGAAAGTTTCAGTTGAATACAGTGTCTTTTTAATGAGAAAACAGGAGAAAAGTAAAGTATTTTCATCAAGAACGTTGAATCCTTTATCCATCAATGTTTAGCGAGGTGAACTGTTGGGGTACCAATCCCATCTCTGGCAACGGCATCTCACAAACCGATACCAGGGAAATTGACCAAAGTATGACCTCTCCCTTTATCGGGGCTATGTTATGGTCAATGCAGGCCTATAGCTGGACATGGATTATGAACTCTCATCCAGTTACAGCACACATGCTCTCCCTAGATACGATACAGAGAGAGGGCGTGTTAATACAGTAGATGGGTGAGAGCTCATAATTCCACGTACAGCCACAGCCCTGCATGTTTATGACCACATAGCCCCTTTAAGTACATGTATGAGTAACAAAATCTATTGTATGAAATTGATTTGCACGACTTATTTCATTCAATTAAACTACATAACTTATTGCTGTTGCCACCATTACCACTTCACCACTACTACCAGGTAAATCAAAACCCTGTGTATTAATATCAGCCATAAACCAAAATAAATAATACTGATTACTAACTACAAGGGTAAAAACAAGTTTGCCAAAAACAATAATAAAAGTTATGAATTTATTTCCTAAACACTTCCCTAACTGCTTCTTTTACTGCTCCAAATTCCTCCAGTGATAGAGATCGTTTCCTGAGAACATCCACAGCCATTTCTTCTGTCATTGAATCAAACATCTCTTGAACTTGAATAAAATATAAAAACAGAGGAAGTCTATAAGAAACACTTTCATGAATCAAAAACAAAATTCAGAAGTATCAAAAGTGCATGTTATACTAAAGAACCTCCAATATATTTGAAATTTCCCGTTTGAATGGAAAGGCACAACTTGAATGTAACTTAAAGGCACTGGAGACTATTGGTAATTACTCAAAATAAACTTACTTGGTCACAAGCAATGGAGAGCTGTTGATAGTATAAAACATTGTGAGAGAGGACTCCCTCTGAAGTAACGTAGTTTTTGAGAAAAAAGTAATTTCTCACTCAAATAATAAAAGACTTCTCAAAGCCTTTTATTATCGGCATCTGAAAGCACACAAATTTGTGCAACAAGGGTGTTTTTTCTTCCATTATTTTCTTGCAACTTTGACGACCAATTGAGTCCAAAATGTTCACAGGTTTGTTATTTTATGCATATGTTGAGATACACCAAGTGAGAATACTGGTCTTTGACAATTACCAATAGTGTCCAGTGCCTTTAAGGATACACATGCTATAGTGTGGCATTATTGTAGGAAAAAAGTAACAGTTTTATGTTGTACATAGGTATGCCCAGTAGAAGGGTGTTAGAACTTAGCATCATTCTGCTCAGTAACCAATGAAAAAAGGGTACCAGTGATACACCCCCAGTATAATACATGGTCATTACTTACGGAATATTGGAATGTGACCTGCAAGTTCACACAGAGCAACATTAAAGCCAGCTGGATTCAGAGAAGCGATGTCTTTTCTTACACCTGAAATTAACACAGAGAGAGGTCTCTCAGCATCGGTGCTAAAGATGCAATATGCAGGTCTAAGACCAAACGGCTGTAAGTTACAGGTCAGAGCCTGCTCGAGCCTAAAGATGTTAAAGAAAGTCTCCAAGGTTAAATTTAATTTTGTGATTCACTCATTATCCAACAGATAGAGTCCAAATAAGAATGGGTTAAAATAATTACAAGTTGCCACTGTATTGGACACCATTCAAGTGCAATTTTCATCAAAATCCAAAAACAGTTGATGACGTCACATTTCAAATATATTTTTTGTACATTTTTCTACAAAGAATTTTCAGTTCATTCCTCAATTTTGATGATATCCAACCAAAATAGCATTGAATTTGACCCTTCCACTTGCGAAAAATTCCTCTTTGGAATGCACAGACCTACTTGTTTTTGCTGACGTCATGTTCCAAATTTCACTTTGAAAGTGTGTCATCAAATTATATTTAGGTGAGGTTAGAGACTTTTGAATTCCCCCAACTTTCATGAGGATTCTATCTGTTGGAAAATAAGTGCATCACAAAACTGAGTTAGACGTTGAAGACACTCTTGAAGTATTGACATCATCCTACTGGGGTCAATTTCACAAAACTCTTCCTAACTTAGGACTAGTCCTAGGCAATGCTAAGAGATAGGACCAGTCCTAAGTTAGGACCAGTACTTAGGACTGGTCCTATCTCTTAGCATTGCCTAGGACTAGTCCTAAAGTTGGGAAGAGTTTTGTGAAATCGACCCCTGCTGCCATAGAGGTAAAATATGCAGTGAAAGTACACAGGGTGGGCCAATGAACCCTTTCTGCATGCTTTTGAGGAGGGCCTTGTTTTCTGATATTCTGTTGGGGTGTACAAGCCATTTTAGTTTATTTAGTGTTTTGTACACTGAAGTTAGGGTTATGTTTTTGGAGAGAGGGTGAGAGTGGACAGTTTGCTGAATAAATTTTAGTTAGGCCAAGCTCTTGTTTTAGGTCCATAGGTGCTTCATTTGCAATAGGGGGGCTCGAAATGCCAATAGAAAGAAAATATGAAATGGGGTCAAGTAGGAACTCCCCCACCCACAGGTTGCTATAAAATCCTGTTTAACGTACAAAACTAAAAAAAAGATAGAACGAAAGGAATTCCTACCCAACGATGAGTGTCTTGGCCATAGTACAATTCTTACAGTCTGTTCTGTGATTGGTCCACCAGGACTCAGTTCATCTCCTCTAGTCATGAATAAATTATGAGCGATTTCCTTCTGCTGGAGAACAGATGCCACTTTGTACACAGCGCTGCCAAGGAAAAAAATAAAAAATTTCTCTCATGATTACAATTTAGAGAATTTTGATTTTTGGTTCTAACCTTTTAGAAAGTTTCACTGAATTCAATTAAAGACAATGTAAATTGAAAAGAGGAACAAGTTTGTAGCTTTACTCTGAAAACTCACTGATTATAAAGTTCTTTATGCACCAATTCTCCACAAAAACATTTCCATATGAAAAAATGTCAAAGTGAAAAAAGAAAGAAAACAATGGTTGGAGTTATACATCCCCGCCGTATGAGCAGGGAGGAAGGAGAAACATTCATTCACTAAAGCAGGCAAGCATTCACACCAAAGACACAAGTATGACTGTCATCTCAAAAAAATATATACCAAAAATATGACAGTAAAGAATTCATGGATGTCCCTCAAAAGTACTACATTTCTCCGATAAATGGTTGTGAAATGAGCATAACACTCACTGGGTCGTAACAAGGGAGACACCCCTCCTAATTAAACATTGGGAGCATGACATGAGCCATGTGTCCTA
>JAUELU010124942.1:0-11633 GCA_032357145.1 Evasterias troschelii | reverse complement strand
AACACTCACTGGGTCGTAACAAGGGAGACACCCCTCCTAATTAAACATTGGGAGCATGACATGAGCCATGTGTCCTACAAACTAAAGAGAATTACCAAACACTCACTGGGTCGTAACAAGGGAGACACCCCTCCTAATTAAACATTGGGAGCATGACATGAGCCATGTGTCCTACAAACTAAAGAGAATTACCAAACACTCACTGGGTCGTAACAAGGGAGACACCCCTCCTAATTAAACATTGGGAGCATGACATGAGCCATGTGTCCTACAAACTAAAGAGAATTACCAACAGCAAGTATAATGTGCTCTCTCCCTGCCAAAGTCAAATGGGAAATGGGGGCTAATAAAATCTGCAAACACAAACTTAATAATAAATCTAATACAACAGCAAATAATACCTTGTAGTTTGTTCCACAGTTGAGCCTTTCAATTGGAATATAAAGCCCCTGACTGGCCAATCAGTAAGCTCAAAGCATTCTCCAATCACATGCCTTGCTGCCTTTAGAGTAAAACAAATATTAACACCAAATTTAAAAAGATGATACGGTGATTGCGAAATTGGGTGAACATTTTGTGTCTCTGGCACTATTAAAACCTTACATGTCATTTATTTTCCTCTCAAACTAATATCATGAAAATACTGTACTCTGACTGCATTTGAGCAGAGTTGGCATTTGGGAGAAAAGAGAGATTATACCATCTTCATATTAACAAAACAGTTCGCAATCAAGACTTTGATATGGAGAGGCCAAAATATTGATATCCTTTGCATCATTCACATAGAGTCCACTTCGGGTTGAACAAATAAAGTCAGTATAATTTGAAAGATGTGTTCAACTTGTAAAATGAAGATAAATTCTTTTAAATGTTAACCTATAAATTATATAGAAAAATATTAACAACAATTTTCAAACTCTATAATACTATAACAAATTTACACGGTTTACAGAAATGTTTAGTGTACTGTCATCAAACATTTGTCTAAAATATATAAAATTCATAAATAAAAGTTTAACGTACCGCTGTTTCAATTGGAATTCTGTATTTCAAGTCATAACCATGAAAATGTTGGTGATTGACTGATGCTAACCCACATAGACTGTTAAATCCAACACGAAAACTCCTGTACAAAAACAAGTTAAAACACTCTTTTCATATAATGCGTGTTTTGGCAGTAAAACAATCATAATATTACATACGGGTGTTTATGTAGTGCCTGTATTCACCAATTAGGACACTCGTGACACATGAACATTATTACCCCAGCCGCTGGGCCATTTAATTCATTCCTTAAACCATCGCAGCTCCCTTAGGAGTATATACAGCCTGTGCTCCGTCAAGTATGTAGCCCTGATAGGAACCCATTTACCCCTGGGTGAAGAGAAGCAATGTCATGACCTGGGTTGGAGATTTGATAACATACCCCATGACTTTGCCACCAGAGCTTAGGCATAGTGCACTAGATCTTTCAGTCAAGACACTCACTCCAATAATTCCATAAACTTTCCAAGGCATACATGAAGGTACAACATTAGTGCAAAGGTTAGGCAATAACGTTCGTGTTATCGTTTATCTCATGTAGAACAACTATTTACGTAAAGTAAAGTAATGAAACTTACCTCTGAGAACTCAATAAAATAGTTTCCAAGGCTAAATGTATGGCATCTTCTGAAAGAGACTGTAGACAAAAATAACAAAATATCAGAGATAACAAATCAAAAACTGATAATTCAAAATTTTCATTGTGTAAGTTTATGCAAACGAGTGGCCATTTAAATGTTATGTTACCCTATTTCACCCAAAATACTTCTGAACAGTAGGGCCTAATTTAGTTTCACTTGATGTTTAAGCAAATTTTCTGTCGCATAACCATTCATTTGAACTATCCAACAGCAATCAAATTCGCAGCAGCTGTTTGCAGAAATCTCTTGTTCCACATACTCAGTTAAAATGAGTCAGATTTCACATGTCTAAAAAGAACTCATAATAAGTTTAATTGAATACACTCATATTTAAATTTGATCCCTAATAGTGAAATTGAATAATGGTTTTAATGGTGAAAATGCTTAAATATGAATGCATGAAAATTAAATAGGCTGCTTTTTTTGCCAAAAATTTCTGAAAAAACCCATATAACAATCATAATCTGTGACAAATCAAATAATCAACAAATTGTTGTTGCTTTTCGTACATTTAAACACTTTGTGGGGATTGAACAAGGAAAATTGACTAGAGCCTGTGACCTGCTGGCACTTTGCCATCTGGCCCTAACTTAGCAGTCTCCCTAATTTGTCAATATTTTTGGTCGGGGGTGCCAGTCAGAAGCCATACAACCAAAGTGACAATTCATATCCCGATCTAGTCTCGAACCCACACCCTGCTGATAAGAAACACCCGAGCTTGAGTTTTGTACTCTTAACTGCTCAGCCACGACACACCACTAAACTTACATTTCATTATGCTGTACTATTCTGTTAGGCAGTCAATGTTTAAAGTTATTGAAAAGACAGGTAATATCTTACTTGTGGTAGGCACTCAAGTCGTCTTGGTACAATCAAGACGTGGTAGTGTTCCAATGGGCTGACATTGATTATAATAGCATTGTGATCACTCTTCTGGGTATCATCTATCATTGTGTTGTCGTTTCCATTACGCTGTGGCTGTAACTCCAACAAAATCTACACAGGAATGACACAAATTTTGTCTTAGTTTTGAAAGAAAGACTAGTTCAAGTAAATTTTGCATGTGAAAGATTTCAACCTGTCAAGTGTTCTAGACAACTCCTCATCCAGTCCAAAATTTGCTTAGCACTGAATTATTAAGGCAAGCAGGAAACCTAAAACCAGCCAAAAACGCTGTGTAATTCAAGTTGTCATGGCTGGTGCTCTGCTATCTACATGGATTTGCAGTACTTCAGCTAAATAACTTTAGTCTTAGTGCAAGACATTGCTCTGTTAATGTCATGAAGTAAACAAGGCCACACAAATCCAACAACCGAGGGCGAGAGAGCGGTTAGTGGATGTTAGGTTTTCTTATCAGCCTACCCCATCTCATTCACCCAACCTGGCCAACCTCATTCATCCCAACTCTACCCATCGATAGCCCATCTCATTCATCCACCGCAACCCAGCCTAGCCCAACTCATTCACCCACCTCAACCCATCTCATTCACCCACCTCAACCAAGCCTAGCCCAACTCATTCACCCACCTCAATCCATCTCATTCACCCACCTCAACCCAGCCTAGCCCATCTCATTCACCCACCTCAACCCATCTCATTCACCCACCTCAATCCATCTCATTCACCCACCTCAACCCAGCCTAGCCCATCTCATTCACCCACCTCAATCCATCTCATTCACCCACCTCAACCCATCTCATTCACCCACCTCAACCCATGTCATTCACCCACCTCAACCCAACCCATTCACCCACCTCAACCCATAAATAGCCCAACTCATTCAACTACCTCAACCCATCTCATTCACCCACCTCAACCAAGCCTAGCCCAACTCATTCACCCACCTCAACCCATCTCATTCACCCACCTAAACCCACCTCAATCCATCTCATTCACCCACCTCAACCCAGCCTAGCCCGTCTCATTCACCTACCTCAATCCATCTCATTCTCCCACCTCAACCCAGCCTAGCCCAACTCATTCACCCACCTCAATCCATCTCATTGACCCACCTCAACCCAGCCTAGCCCGTCTCATTCACTCACCTCAATCCATCTCATTCATCCACCTCAACCCAGCCTAACCCAACTCAGTCACCCACCTCAACCCATCTCACTCACCCACCTCAACGCAGCTTAGCCCAACTCATTCACCCACCTCAATCCATCTCATTCACCCACCTCAACCCAGCCTAGCCCGTCTCATTCACCCACCTCAATCTATCTCATTCACTCACCTCAACCCAGCCTAGCCCAACTCATTCACCCACCTCAACCCATCTCATTCACCCATCTCAAAGCAGCCTAGCCCAACTCATGCACCCACCTCAACCCAGCCTAGCCCGTCTCATTCACCCATCCAAGCCCTTCTCATTCCATTCACCCACCTAAACACACATCTCATACACCCCAGTCTCCGTAGCCCATCTTGCTCCCTAAAGCCACCAACCCCGGACAACATGATCCTCATACTGACCTCCTTAGTCTTGACCTTTGTGAAGTTAAACAGGTCAGGGTTAAATGGCTGGTTGATGTGTACAATATTCTGAGCAGGCCTCCTTTCCATAGCTCTCTTGATGTTCAACTTAACATAGAACCAACAAAAAATGAATGAAATTATAATTACAAATCTTTCAGGGTGGTTTGGGGTTGCTAATTAAATAAAGAGATCTAAGACAACAGAAAACTCTACAAACGGCCTTTGTTTTAATTTATTAGGGTAGTTTAACTACTAACACACTTTGCAGTGGTTTCAAAAAGTGACATTATTATTTCATTCTGTCATATAATGTATTTACAATACCAAACTTCATCTTGAAATTAAGACAATCAACCAATGTTGAGTGAAAACATAGGCCTACTCAATGGCGGTGCTACAGTGGTTGAGTATGTGTGGAATGTTTGTCTAACAGCCAGATATCATGAGCCATTAATCATGAGCCATCGTGACGCCATTAATGTGAAGGGATGTTGCGATTCACTTCCTGCACAAAAATCAAATCTTAGAGACTGACCCAGCCATGTCACTCGTGCTAACATACTACAGTATTTGAGTATTTGCCTGCACAGCATATTGAAGGGGACCAGGTAAGGTAGTATTTGAGTATTTACCTGCACAACATATTGCAGGGGACCAGGTAAGATCTTTGTTTGGAGCTCGTCTAGCTGGTAACGGAAGAATCCATTCACCACTGCCTCATCCCACGTTGAACGAAGGACTTGATCAAACTTCAGGTGAAACAAACAAATAAAAAATAATTACTTAATAAGTTAATTGTTTTCATGCTTTTCTCTTCTTACAATTTTGATTACTGCAACTAACCCACTCCTAACTCAATAATCACACTAAGCACTCGTAGACTTATATTGTAAGAACTAATAGGGAGCACTCTCTCTCTCTCAATCAAAACTCCGCTGACCCACCAAAAGCGCAAATCTATAATGGGTTAATTGAGAATGATTGGTCACTTTAAGTTTGCTGTGTAAACTGATGAGTGACCAATGTAATATGATGGGTCAGCAGAAGTGCTTCTTGTGGGGCCGTGTTGCATAACTTGCATGGTTTTTGTATTCATGACCTCTAGTTTTTATATTACTCTATGCATCCAACAATCCAGTGAAATATTCAGATGTTTTGTTATGCACCTTTAGCACATTTTTCCAAGGTTATTATGACGATGAGAATTAGACTGAATGTAGAGGTGGTTTTCAGTTCTTAAAATCTTTCCTCTTGACCTTAGTCAATAATCGGTATCGCTGTGATAATTGTAGCTCTTAGTCATGAGCATTTGACTTTACAGAAGGACCATGTGTAAATATTTGTTTAGTACCACCACACAGAACGTACATAAAAAGGACCTGTTACACAGTCATACCTTACTAAGTTGTACTTTGCCATGACCGTCTGGCTTTGGGGTCTGCTCAAGTAAGTCTTCATTGGAGTACACAAATTGAAGCATTCTCAGTTTCTGCAGGTTGCGTTGGAATCAAACTGGGCGGATATGGAGTGGAACCTACAGCTGTGTAATAATCATAATTATATTAACCATTTTAATAGATGTTAAGTTTACTTCAAGACAAAGAATAGTGTTTGGTTTTACCCATCCACCGATACGTGTAAAGCACTGAAACCCAGTACACAGCCCCAAAGTCCAGTGAAAAAAACAAAACAAACACACATCCACCAGGCAAGCTTGGTGGTCTAGTGTAAGTCATCTGCTCCAGAAGGGCAAAGGTTGTGGGTTCAAATCCCACCTGAGTAATATGCTTGTGGAAAATTTTCTCAGAATTTGGGAATGTACCGAGTATACATTGCTTACCACACAGTTTCAAAATTCATAATACACATTTTGAAAATTTCTGATGATCCTAATCATGTATTAGTCCTGGATACATGATCACCTTCTCTCTCCCTAGTATTTGAAGTTTAACCAAAACTTCAGACGTCCTCCATGAAAGAATCAACACCTTCAGTTCTGGCCAGCATTTTATGAAGCCGTAG
Organism: Evasterias troschelii; assembly: GCA_032357145.1. Taxonomy (NCBI): domain Eukaryota; kingdom Metazoa; phylum Echinodermata; class Asteroidea; order Forcipulatida; family Asteriidae; genus Evasterias; species Evasterias troschelii. The sequence goes on along the minus strand of JAUELU010124942.1, from coordinate 5,448 downwards.
AACCACTGTAATGAGAGAGGCTTATCCGACTTCTTTCTCTTTACAAAGTCAGTAGCAAGTGCTGTAACTTTGGAGCGGATATGACCATAGCCAAAAGAAGCCTTCAACTCAATGTGTGTTACTAATGTTTGCTCTTCTTACTGGTTCATTAAGGGATCAGGTCCAGATCTGGTAGCTTCCAATTTAGGGTTTCGTTTAAAGAAAAATAAAGTTAAACAGATAAAGTTTTTGAAGCTGTCCTACTTGGTATACCGTTACCAACAACAGCTTCATATGCGTCATTTAACTATTTTTAACTCGCTACATTGTTAGCTTACTGTTGTCTGGTCCAGTCGTAGTTTTCTGTAACAACTTCCTTATCTTTGTGTGTAATTTATTTTGGTTAATCCATGTGTTTTTGTATCAAGCACCTTGAGGCGGAGCCGATCTGCTACTGTTTGCGCTTTATAAATTTCTCTTTATTATTATTATTATTTTCATTATTATTATCAAGAGATTCTTGTGAGTAACATCTGTAGTTGACCTTTCCTTTCACGTGCTGTATATATAAAAGGGAGTGGTAAAATGTTATACTGCCGTAAACAACTCATCACATCTGATCATAAAACTCCTAAAGTTTATTTCATTAAGTTTTAGTCCTTACATTTAAAAACCAAACAATAAAACAATCCAAATAAAATAAAAGCTAAGTAACTGTTCAGTTTTCTCAATAACTAATAAGATCCCTTTTTTATTTTTAAAAGTTTCAATTTCACCCTCTTTATCTAGAAACCATGTTTTAATCTCCAAAATGAACCTCATAATTCTAGCTAGGAGTACTTCTAACCAAGAAATTGATTGCCGTGAATTTTAAGAGTGGTTACCGAACCCTTCCTCTATGACCAAATAACTGTATAACTGTAACCTTCCCTTTAAAGGGAGTGTACACTTTTGGTAATTACTCCTAAAATAAATGACCATAAAACTTACTTGGTAGAGAACTGGAGAGCTTTTGATATTATAAAACATTGTTAGAAACAGCACCCTTTGAAGTAATGTAGTTTTAGAGAAAGAGAAAATTTTCACCCACAAATTTGAATCTGAAACTGAAACTAAGCACACTATTCTAAACAGGGCCGTTTTTGTAATTTTCTTATTGTCGGATTGTACCATGATCGTACCAACCAAGTGAAAAGACTGGTCTTTGACAATTACCAAAAGTGCATCCTGCCTTTAAATTAAACTAAAGCCTAGTACTTCATGTGTACATACTTAGTAATATTTATTGTAGTAAAATAAATAGTGCATGATGTATACTAGTTGTGATAATCGTAACCTTCTTCGGGAGGAAGGTTATGATTATCGCAACTAGATGTATACTTCATCAATTACATTAGGCCCCTATGCACTTTTTATATAAAAAGTTATATATTTTTTTATTTTAACTTAAAATCGTTTGATTAATCCTTATAAAAAAAACTAGACTTGATATCAAGTCTGAGATCGCGGTTATATCTCTGCATCAGCCACACAAAATTCCTCCCGCAGGTTGGCTATCACGCACTCTAACTAGCAATCTCAGACTTGACCCCCTTGTGTATACGGGATATTCATTTATTCACAACTGACATTTACATAACAACACTATGCCAGAGAGATGACCAATCAGGAGACCAATTGGGTAGTTGCGATAATCGTAACCCTCCAACGAGCTAGTCTACGGGGTCCACAGACCACAGTAGTAATTAATTTGCTTTTGTTTCTCCAAGCCCATCTGGAAGCATTTTTGTATTGTTTTGTATCGTTGTGTGTTGGCTGAATAAATAACAATAACAATAATAATATGTAGAGAGTTCTACCTCTCGATTGAGGCATGCAGTGTGTGTGGACGGCTAACAGTAACACTATATTATAACACTAACACTACAGTGACAGCTGTCACTGTAGTCACTGTAGTGTCTGTTCACTCTTTAACTCTAGTCCTCTACATCTCGCTCTGTCATATCACGGCACGATTATCAGTGCTGGGTTTCTAATTTGTTTGAGGAAACACTCCATACTCAACGCAACGCATTCTACTTTCAGACTTTAGTTAGCTAAACACCTACCTGGTTGACTGAAAAGTACATGAAAAGCACTGAAAACTTGCGCCCTCCTTGTCCAAAAAGTTGTTCACGTGATCGATCACATGATCAGAGCGCCACCAAGCGGCCGCATGCAGAAAGTAAACAGGAAGTGCGGGAGGCCGAGGGGGTTTGTGGCGACAGAGGATCACACATAAAATCAACAGAAGACTCTATTTCTCCCACACGCCTTGCTCAGTATGAGTAAACGACTTTGTGGAGTACCTTTTGGACAACATTGTAACTTGTACAGTTTATTCAGACAAAAATAAAGTACTTCTTAACTCAAATTCAAAAATGTGACATATGACCTTGTTGCACTGACACGAAAATTAAGATCTGCATATGATGAGATGCATTCTCCAATTAGCAAAACAACACACTATTATTTCATTTGATTAAGCTTTCCAAATGAATGAAAAATTGAAATTATTACTGAAGGAAAACTCTGCAGTTTTTACAGAAGAACATTGAGTTAAATAAATATGGAGAATAAGTTAAAATTTGTGTAATGTAATATAAAGTGCATATAATGTCCATTGATTGAGAAGTTTTGAATAGTAAATTTTTCAAGAAAATGTCTTCTGTTTTCTTTGTATCTTCAGGTAAGATGAATTGATGAAGCTTTTTACATAAGGTGTTTAACTATGTTATATTTATTAGAAGAATTTTGAATTGACTTGATTTCAATCCCAAACTAACTAAGGAATACTCTAGCCAAACTGCTCAAGTTGATTTAAACAATTATGTCAGTAGTTTTGGGTGACAAAAAAGTTAAACCAACTGGGTTCATTTTTCTAGCATTTTTTAATTGGATGCAACTAATAAATAACGGTTACTACAATTGTCTGAGGATTCTTTAAGAGTTTGAATCATCATGAATTAAAGACAAAAATGGATGGTTTATGCTGATGGTTTAAAATTAAAGGGTGTGTACAACATTGGTAATTGCCATAATACCTGCATCCAAACTTGATGTGACCCAACATGTACATGAGATAACAAACCTGTGAAAGTTTAAGATTAATCGGTCTTCGGAGTCATGAGAAAACAGTGAAAAACGCCCTTATGTGTTTTAACATCTTTTCAAAAATCTGAATTTATTCTGCAGGATAAATACTGTTATTTTACTCATTTCCTAAAATCTATAGCGTTTCAAGCAAAACTATTTCAAGGGAAGTTTTCCACCATGACCATCTTTATACCATGTAATTTATGTGCAAATCTGTGCAATTTTTGATTTTCATTCTTACCAATGTTGTACACACCCTTTAAGGGATGACAGTGAAGCACTAGCAAATGGCAAGCCTATTTTAAAGTTGTTTCTTATAAATGTCGGGCTAGGACGATGATTAATAACATAATATACTGTTTAAGTAGCTTGAAAATTAAAAGCGGAAAAGATACAAAGCAAAACTGTTAAATTAAATTATTGTTAAAAGACCAAGAGTTGCAGCACGAAGGCACTACACCATCGTTAAGGTATGTATAATTACAATTAAATGCACAGAGACTACGAAGACATAATCTCTTTTTATACACTTTTGTCTTGCATGCACTACTAAAAACGTAATTGCATGCTGTTATCAAGTTCAAAATTATACTTGTAATTAAAAGACCATAACTGCATTATGGAAAATCTCTGTACGATGACAACTGTACTTTTAAGCTTCTATTTATCACGGCTGAGATTAGTGTGGTGCACTACGGGCCTGGTGGTAGACTGCCGCAAAAATGGACCGATATCTCCAGCCTTCCAAGCCAGACCGCTCGCTGACGTTGGCTGAGACTGACCGGGTCGCAGATCATAGCAAAAGAGGGTCAAATTAATCTGGCCTGAGAGCCTCTACTTGTGTCAGTTCATTTTATCAGGAGAAAAGGCCCCAAATGGCTGCCCATAACGAGGCATAATTGGAACTGTTTTGTAAAAGCAAAAAGGAGAACCATCAACTCCAAAATTCGTATGACTTTGATTTGCTGGAAGTACTGCACCTACATGTTCATCTACCTTGGATTATTTCTCACCTTCATCAGAGAAAGAAATCTCTTTATTAATTTCACCCTCCCCGTCAAAACCATGTGCCATTTCATTACAACTTGTCAAACTGTGTTGGGAATTATTATATTATAGCCTACATAGTGATTTTCAAATCCTGTGAAAAAACACCAAAAAGTGGATTGAGATTTGAACATACACTTCCCTTATTCTTGGTATAACCTTATTCTTCATTACCTAACCTAGCCTTCAATTTCTTGGTTTCCCCAGTGTTGTAAGATGTGGGAAAACACAATCTTTTGAAAATGAATTTCCTTTAAAAAAAAACCTGTTCTCCCATGAATTTAAACGTGTTTTCCTATAAAGTTAATCACTTTGAAACAAATAATTAGGAAACATTAAGACATACGTAATAAAATCATGGAAATACCAGGCTCATCAAACTTTTTGGCAGAAGAGATGTGAGAGCCGGGGTGTGACATGACAGACAAAACGTGACAGACAAGACAGTCGGGACGTGACGTGTCAGACAATATATTTTTGTACACTCAATGAAGCATAAGTTAAGCTAGTCCTCTGCGTTGATCTTTTCTTGAATTTATTTTGAATCAACAAAAACTACTATACTGTTACTTCTATTGGCTTTACTTTAAACTCAAATTAACAGAGGTGAACTCAAATTAACAGAGAGGAACTCAAATTAACAGAGGGGAACTCAAATTAACAGAGATGAACTCAAATTAACAGAGGGGAACTCAAATTAACAGAGAGAAGCTCAAATTAACAGAGAGGAACTCAAATTAACAGAGGGGAACTCAAATTAACAGAGGGGTGCTCAAGTTAACAGAGAGGAACTCAAATTAACAGAGGGGTGCTCAAATTAACAGAGAGGAACTCAAATTAACAGAGGGGAACTCAAATTAACAGAGGGGAACTCAAATTAACAGAGAGGAACTCAAATTAACAGAGATGAACTCAAATTAACAGAGGGGAACTCAAATTAACGGAGAGGAACTCAAATTAACAGAGAGGAACTCAAATTAACAGAGGGGAACTCAAATTAACAGAGGGGTGCTCAAATTAACAGAGAGGAACTCAAATTAACAGAGGGGTGCTCAAATTAACAGAGGGGAATTCAAATTAACAGAGGGAACTCATATTAACAGAGAGGAACTCAAATTAACAGAGAGGAACTCAAATTAACAGAGAGGAACTCAAATTAACAGAGAGGAACTCAAATTAACAGAGGTGAACTCAAATTAACAGAGAGGAACTCAAATTAACAGAGGTGAACTCAAATTAACAGAGAGGAACTCAAATTAACAGAGAGGAACTCAAATTAACAGAGAG
>JAUELU010120826.1:0-23142 GCA_032357145.1 Evasterias troschelii | reverse complement strand
TTTGAGGAAAAAATGATCACTGGATTTTGGGCCAATCATAGTCAGTTTTACAGGAGTGAAAGAGTAACTCTTCATCTCTACAAAACCGTTCGCCCCAAAGTTTGATGACCCTTGGTTCTCTTGCCACGAGAAGAAAGTTGAATGGGGGTCGGAAATCAGTGTTATTATTGGGCTGTTTATCCGTGCTTCGCCATAGACAGTCGTTGCGGAGTGGACAACTTTGAAGAAAAAATGAAAAAATTTCATCAGGCATACAGTTTGCCTAGACAATATGTTAGTGCAAAATTCAAAGGGATTTTTGTTCAACATGCAGGGATGTGATACCATTTTGACAAAATACACTTATTTTAATAATACGTCTCATTCATAAATTACCAGAAAAAACAATTTATATACCATTGTGAAGATAAAATTCTAAACTTTGTTTACGTACAATCCTTTTTTCATTCATACAAAATTTAACAATTTGGTGCTCTCTTTCACAAGCGTTCCCTTCTCGTATTTAGTATACGTTCGAGCCTATTTAAATTACTCAACTACACTTTTTTTTTACCAAACCATTTTCCCAAACGAATTTAATTTTAACATTAAAATTTCAATATGCAAGCCTAAAATTAACCAACATTATTATAAGGGATTTGTTTTTTATGTCAGTAAAAAAAATTGTTGGGACTTCCAAAAACCAGCTCTCCGAAAGCAAAAAAGGTGGAAATCAAGTCGGAAGAATATCATTCATATCAACGTGATCAAAGTTTTCGCACTCGGGTTCCTTTCCTAGTTTTAATATAAAGTGTGTCTGAATCTACTCTACTCGGTTTGGAAGGATTTTCTTCTAGATGATTCGCCCGGTCTTGGTTGAGTGAATTTAAAGGACTGCGTCATGCCCTGGCCCGCCCGGGCTATTCACTGTCGTTTGTTGGCGCAATGAAAGGGTGCTTGATGATTCTGCGCGGTCGGGGTTGAGTGAATTCAAAGGACTGCGTCCAGGGCTATTCACTGTCCTTTGTTAGCGCAATGAAAGGGTTTGCAATAGGGGAAAATTAATGAGCACCAGAGCACCAAATTTCACAGGGCCGCGGCGTCCTGGAGCGGGCCATGGCGGGCCAATTAAAGGAACATTACAGAATTGGTTTTTGCTAACAAAACAGTCGCCAGCAGTGTAAGATCTTTATGTAATCCACCATATACATAAACTGACAAACCTGTACAAGTTTGAGGTCGATCGGCCATCTGGGTCACGAGAAAATAGTGAAAAACTGATTACATATTGCATGAAATCAGTTGAATATCCAGGCATGGTCCAGGCTTGCAAATTTCCCTGGATAGATTTTTGAATATCGCCCTCATGGGTTTCAGCTCCAACAGCCGTTGAAATACTCGTTCCTAATCAGGCTTTGGAGAGGTGGCTGTTTGCGGTTGTCTACTGAAGGCCACCGAAAGGTCATCCGCATAAATAATGAGGTAAACATCCGTGTGCTCTACTGTGTTGTGTGTGTTGCATGCATGCATGCAGCATGCAGGTATAATTTTCAGTCAGTGCAGTGCACAGTGCGCGCAGGGTTTTTAGAAAAATGATCATGTCATTTGCTGCTGTGTGTCCACAACGGTTTTTAGCTTGGAGGACATATTTTCAAAAATTCATTTCGGGAACACAAATAACTTTAACAAAACAAGAGCATCATATAACGAAGCAAAAATGTTTCATTGAACCTACAAAAACTATGACATATTTTTCTGTGTTCAAAATAAAGAAGTATGAGACCAAAACATAGGCCTCCGTGTACAGAAATAAGGGTTTCCGGAAAAGTCATATGCTTAATATTTAATGGATTTGGGCAGAAGAATTTGACTAATGTAATGCTAGCTACACTAATGATCTAGTATTTTGCTGTATTCTTTATTTCTAAGGATTGGCGAAACAGTCAAGAAAACTTAAATCCGTCTTCGTCAGCGTTACCGTTCAGAATCGAAATGTCCGTCATATCTCGATTGTAAAATGAGAGCCCTAACTTGATTGGTCATATCGTGAACCAAACTGCTATGTAACCAATCAGCTGCTGCATAAGAAAACGCTAGGCAAAATGGTCGTGCTCCTTACTTGCTAAATAGAACTGAATGCTTCGTTGGGTAATCATTGAGGTGCCCGACTATCTTGTGAAAACACACGAGTCGTTGCAAATAAAATCAATTATTTTGTCGTTTAGAATAAAAGGTTTTTTTTTATTTATTTTTTTTTACTTTTACACCAGTCATTTTGATTACTGAGAAGGAAAAACCATCAATGTTACAATTTTTGGTCTACAAACTTTTCACTTCGGCTTTCTCATATGTAGCTCAAAAAATGTTTGGTGCATTCGTCTAAAGAAAGGGGCCTACCCCTGCCCACCAAAGCCAATTATCAAAAAAAATTACCAAAAATAACAAACATCTTTATTTGATATATCTTTACTGTATTATATTCTTTAAACTGATCGCTCTTGAGTGGAAATGTATTTTTATTTGTTGATACTGTGGAAAATAAAATGAAGGCATTATTCCATTCCTCCGATGATATCAGTAAATAGTTTTGTTTTACCCTTTTTTCGAGGGAACCTATGGTCAGTTAATTAATTTCAATAATTGTTTACACCCATTAATGACAACACAATAACATTTTTTTCTTGTTTTATTGAAACATTATTTATTTTGAGTTTCTTCTTTCAGCTGCATGAATTGCTTACACACATACCCACATTGTTACGTAAAAAATGATTTAATTGAGCATTAAAATATTAATGCTAAGTATAATTAAAAGCAACTAAAAGGATGCCATGGTAATTAGGAGCCCTTAATAAACCATCAAAGTTCAAATAATTTTAATTTCACTCAAATACTATTTATGTAAACACCTTAAAGCAATGAACATGGCTTTTTCTTCATCCTAAATCAACAATGAACGTTGCTTTTTCTTCATCTTTAAGTCATTGTACAGAATTAAAAATGGTGTCTAGTTCACACTGGAACCCTTTTTTCTGTGAAATATGAATTCATAATCAAGAAAACTGTATCGGGAAACCTTAAAACAAACACACTATAGCTGACTTCGGTTGTTAGAACCCAAAATATTGAGCATGGTTTCTCACTATTTTCTTCTGACTCACACAACGTGTTGAACAAACATTTCCACAGACTTTTTATTTCAAGTATAAGGTTGATCACACAAAAGATCAATCAATGTCTGTGACTATTTTTGTTTGCTGTACATATCCTCTATAATACCCGTATAAACAAAAAATTAGGCAGTACTTGCTTACAACACAAATAATAAATGACCTAAATAAAAGGTAGGCTCATAGATTGGTTTTTGTCTATGTAAGGCTTATTTCTAGGCAAAATTATAAAGAAATATACAATAAAGTCACATGTGAAAGTTCCAGCTGAATACTGTGTCCGTATGCTGATAAAACAGCAAAGAACTGTCACAGTATTTTCACAAGAACGCAGAATTCATCCATGTTTAGCCAAGTGATAGACAGGACTGCAACTCTGGCTGTAGCATTCTTGGACAGGACACTATAATACACCAACACATATAAAACTGGCCGGGTAACAACATCACCAGGAACATCAGGATGATATTAGTTCCTTTTTGAGTTTCCCGTCAAGTACTGCCTGGTGTTATCCTCAAATACTTGAAACAACGGTAGGTCACAAAGAGTGCTTCACCTGAAATTTGAAAAATCAAAAAGTATCAGGTAACATAATATCTTAAGTGTACCAATTCTTTTGTCTTGTTCAACGGGTCCCATCGGTTACTGAAAAGGGACTCAAAATTATAAGTTTATCAAATAACACAGGCTCACTGTGCATTGAAATGTCTTATTACCTGAACGTAAACGGTCAAGCTAAAGATTTAATTTTGACATCTGCGCAGATACCAAAATATATATTTTAAAACAGAGTACGTCAACCCAGTTGGTACAAATCAAGACCAAAATGTATGTTAAATGCAATAAAACAAAGTGGAAGTTGGAATAAAACAACTTTTATTGCAAATATCATACCTTAAACAAAAAAGAAGAAGGCTTAAAGGCACTGAACATTTTTGGTAATTATCAAAGACCAGTATTGTCCCAACATATGCATAATAAAATAACAAACCTGTGAAAATTTGGGCTGAATCGGTCATCGAAGTTGCAAGAAAATAAATAAAGAACAAACACCCTTTGCATTCAGATAGTAATAAAAGGCTTCAAGCATGAAGTCTTTTTATTTCAGAGGGAGCCGTTTCTCACAATGTTTTATACTAACAGCTCCCCATTGCTGGTTACCAAGTAAGTTTTTGAACTAATGTTAATTTTGAGTAATTACCAAACTTGTTCAGTGCCTTTAAATAAATTTACTTCATGTACAAAAGCAAGGACAAATGATTAGTGAACTTATAAGGTGCACTAGCGGTAGCTCACACAGGGTTGCTGAAAAAAGAGAAGCCACACCAAAACATTTCTTTAAAAATTGTTTTTATAGTCTCCCCTTGTCTTGTTTACATGTAGATGCCTTGCGAATAAACTGCACAACATCGTATACACAAAACTCTCTTTTGTTTTCCTTTTGTGTATGAGCTTTAACCTCAGCCATCACATAATAACCTTTAAAAATAAATCAACGCCTTCAACTTGTCAGTGATGAACCATCCTCGATAACCAATTAAAAACACATTCATGGTTTTATACATTTATTAGAGAAAATGTTTATCACAACTTGTCAGTTTTGTCAATCATTTTTTGATACAAACCTTACTCAATAAGAAAGTCGAACACAAATTTGATAACTTACATTTTAACAGAGAGAAAGATTTGTTGTTCATGGAACTCCTTATCCACAGGTGTTGAAACAGCAAATGGTACAAGCAGGCGGGGCCTATACAGGACTGGATGCACTGCCACTAGGAAAAAAATGTGGAAATAAATAAGATATAGCTTAGGGGCAACACCATAAGTATTTTAAAGGAACATTACAGAATTGGTAACACAAAATATACTTTAAGATCACAGATTAACATCAAACTTACACGGTCTAATGATGATGATAGTAGAAAACATCCCTAGAAATATTTATGTCTGAAATGCCATTCTTGATGAGAAATAAATAAAACAAATTTACGATTGGAGTAAATCGCTCAGGCAGCGTTTTATCCATATTTTGAGTAGATTTCGTAGATACTGCCCTCACACAACCATAAATAGTTTTTTTTTCTCTCAACTCCGCACACGCAAAAAGTTCGCGAACGGTCGGTTTTATAGTTCACAGCAAAAGTCGTTCTGAAGGATGATCGATCTCGGATCAAATTAACCCACCGTCGAGATGAGCCAAGCATATGAGATTTTGTACTTGTACGTAGTCTGGCTCCCAAACCCCAAAGTCTCCAACTTATGGAATATTGCTCAGGGATCAACACACACAGATCGACCATCATCAAAAATTAACAATAATATTATTAAAATGGAAGGTCGTAAATAAAAAAGCCAGGGCGTCCTAAAACAGTGAGTCCGAAACTAAAACAAAAACATACACAGATATTACAATGTATATTTGCTATCCATGTCGATGAAACTTCTACTGGTAGTACCAGTATCCGTTATGCAGAGATGGTGGCGTACATCAACTGAATTGAAAATGTCGCGTGCAGACTAGCGGCCCGTAGTGCAAGACGACATCGCACACGGACATAGGCAGGCAATGTTGGTTATTCCCTCTAAATCTAGATGACTATTGTAAAGGTTTTTCAAACAAAACAAACGAATCCTTGAAACGATGAAATAATTTATTAGCAATAACACATGTACATCGTGAGTGTTCTCACAAGATAGTCGGACACCTCAATGTTTACCCAACACCGCGTATTCAGTTCTATGTAGTAAGTAAGGAGCCATACAAGCCTAGCGTTTCCTTACGCAGCAGCTGATTAGTTCACAGTTTGACCAATCAAGTTAGGGCTCTCATTGTACAAATGAGATATGGTGGTCATTTCGATTCTGAACAGAACGCTGACGAAGATGGATTCCTTAAGTGTTCTTGACCGTTTCGAGAATCCTCAGAAATAAACAATACAGCGAAAAATTAGATCCATAGTGTAGCTAACATTCCATTAGTAAAATTCTTCTGCCCAATTCCGTTAATCGGTAAGCAAATGACTTTTCCGGAGACCCTTATTTCTGCACACGGAGCGATGCAATTTCCTTGATTATTCAGGAGCTTGAAACAGTTTCTCCCGATTATGCCAAATTTATACTGGGGGACTTCAATCAGTGTAGATTGAATAAAGTGTTGCCATCATATCACCAATATGTCGACAAACCCACAGGGAATGGTGCAACTTTAGACCTCTGTTATGGTAATGTACAATCTGCATATAAAACTAGGATTTGTCCCCAACTGGGCAACTCCGATCACAATACCATTCTCCTGCTACCAACGTATAGGCAGGTCCTTAAAAGATCAAAACCTTTGACAAAGGTGAAACAACTGTGGTCCAGTGAATCCGTTGAAAAGCTACGTGCTTGTTTTGACTGTACCAACTGGGACAGCTTCACAGACACTTCGAAACTCAATAGATGAAATTGTAACTGTTGTAACTGACTACATTAAGTTCTGCACTGATATGCTAATACCATCAAGCACCAAACAGGTATACCCTAACGACAAACCAGGGATCTCCCGTGAACTGAAAACATTACTTCAAGAGAAACGACGGTTGTTTGCAGCTGGCCAGCTACAACCTGTGAAGGAGTTCCAAAGGTCCATCGAAAAACAAATTAAACTTTGCAAAGCAGACTACAAACGTTGACTAGAGTCAACAAAATAACTCTCGAGCTGCGTGGCAGGCGATGCAAATAATAACGGGATATAAATCAAAGAAACGCTTGCCTGATAGTTGAGATGTGCGCCGTGGTGTATCAGGGAACTGAAAAAAAAGTGCCTTGACTAAAGGCTAGTAGGCTATAAGTTAGTGTTAATCATTGAGCTGACATGCTTTGTGCATGTGACAGTGCATGCTTGTCACTAATGGCCCATTTGGTAAAATTACATATTTTTATGGATGGTCAGATCTAAAGTTTCATAATAATTTTTAAATTTATTCCCTGTGAAAGATACCACAAACTAATTTTTAATAATACGGTTGGGTTGTGGAAATCAGGGATGGCAAACTTGGTCTGACATGCATATTTATATCAACCTCACAAATTATGTGATCATTCCATTTCAGGTTATGTTAAAAAGTAACACCCCAATGTTTAGCCCTATAGAAACTATTCGCAGATAAATGTTGGAGATAATAATATGTTATACCTAATTATGAGGGCGAGCGGGGGGTTTCTTGCCCGAAGTACACCTGCGTGACGATGGATTAACAAAGAGTTTATTTTCAGTCTTTCAGTCTTTCTAACTTTTGTTCAAGAAATCTCTCAGCATTAATGGATTTAATGTCGCCATAGGCCTAATAGACATTATTTTGGGGTGTGCCCTACTGCACTGACTCTATTGCAACAGTGTCGGCCGTCAGGGGAAATTCGACGACACTGGAGTACTCTTTCATTGGCAGTACGATGCTATGCAGTAGTAGGCCTTAGCCTATGTACACGTACGTGCATCTCTTTGGGGGCCTTGGGGTGGATTATCAAAGATAAGAGGCGGAGCTTCAGGAATAGTTATTTAAATTAGCAAATTAATTATGCCCTAAAATTATTGGGTTTTCTTTGTCTGTAAGTTGAGGAGACCGGGTGTTTGTTAGTTTGTTTGTTTGTTAGTCGGGGTGTTGCAGGAAAATGCCGCTGACAAGACCAGACAGGGTTTCAAGCAGAACCGAGTGTCAAGGTTCTGTCAACTTACCGTAAGCAAAGAATTCGCCCTTACGGAACCAGTGTATTATGCGGTAACGGCAAGCGTTTCACTTATGGAAATAAGTTGTTACATAGCACGTTCGTTCGCACTCCACGTCATTTTGTGCTTAGACAAGTAGCGCAGAAATGTTGAGCTTGACCTAAGGCCGGCCCGCCATGCCTGCTAACGAAGACTTGTGATTGGCGGTAAGCAGAGCCATGAAAATGGGCCCATGTACACGCGCAGTCGTTCGCACCCCGTTGTTGGCAATGGAGGAGGGGGGGGGGGGGCAGGCAGGTGGGGTATGTTGAATTATGGTTGAATGTTACAAAAACACTCTATCGTCGTGAGAACAGATGTTGTGATCAAATTAAAAAATTGTGCAAATTTGCAAACCTTCGAAAAACAAGCAGGTCCAGCATGTACATGATAAAAACAAGTACAGTGCGCACGGGACATACACATTGTGAACGTAGTATACTTGGACTAGTACTAGTAGCTGACACGATTGTGTGGTGAGTAGTTTCATGCGTTAAAACGAAGCAACGTTGTGACTAGAATTCAAGCATTTAGTAGTTATTTTTGATCATTGTGATATTCATACATACTTATTTTGTCATCGTAGTAGTTATAGAAGGAAGTGGTGGGGGTAGTGAGAACTTGGAGAAATGGTGAGAATAATCAATTTTTAAAACGAGAGTATGTCGATGAAGGTCATCTCGACTTTTATTTCAACAGGGCAGGGGGGTGTTCAAGGAATTAGTTGGAAGGCGTTGATTATTGTACGTTGTCTAACTGTATTTATGGTTATAAGCATGTCTAGGGTAGGGCAGTGACTCAAGTGAGGCAGAACATAAACATACTCGATAGTTACTGTTTAGTAAGTTAGTCAGTGTTATCCTTCTTCCAAGCAACATACAGTTATTTGACTAGCCCCAATTAGGGTTTTCGCGCACGTTAGCAATTAGGTGAACAAAAAATCACACTCGCGACTCGAAAAGCAATCAATTTTCCCCCCAAATCTGTGATGTTTTTAGAACAAATTCCACCTGTCCGGCTTTTTACAAGTATATTGGTACTCAATCGGTAAGTTTTCATAAATGCAGATCGGAGCAGAAAAAAACAAACCAGGGGGCACAAGAATTGGTTTGCAATTGCACTAGTGGCAAGGATACAGAGTGGATTGGCCCTAATTGGGGCTATCATTTGACTAGTTCTGGATCATTGACCTGTTCTGGATAACCAAATAACCAAATAATTACATTACTTCTCACATTACCAATTTCTGTTGATACATGTGAAGTATAACATCCATTAAACCAACAAACCCAAAATAAGGAGCCAAACATCATCGGTAAATAAATTATGGCCGTTTTGTTGAAGTTTGTCTCTGAAATTGATCGTTATTTTGTTTTAAAACGTTGGTTGAAAAACGCTGTTAAAACTTCTCACCTTCAGAATTGGAACGCCAGGGCAAAAAACATTTATGTAAAATGCTAAGAATGTGTGAAAAATATTTCCTGTAAATACTGAGCAGTTGTCATGTTTTTTGAGAAGACAAAATTACCCAAATCGTCTTTGGGGGGCATCGTACCCTTGACCAGTTCGGGACCACTCATCATCTCATTGCATCAAATGGTTCCGCACTAACTTACTAAGTGAGGTAAAATCATAGTGCTGCAGTAGAAAGTTTATCTACTGAGATGCATTACTTCAACAAATTCTTGTATTTTTATTTTTTTTAAATGAAACTTGGAGTGGTCAATTATGCTTATTAGATGCGCTTCACTTTTACATTCTCCTTTGCTATTGTTTAGTGTTTTTGTTGCTGGGTTTTTGCTCTGTTGTTGAAGACACTTGCATGACATTCACTATGGGTTTGCAATAAAGGGCACGCTACTGATTCAGAATAGATTCAACTGATCCTGAACTGGTCAAACAGGTGAAGATATTTTTCTCATTGCCTCTTCAAAAGAACTAATCTTTTTTTGTGGGTAACTACTTGGTGAGTTTTACGACATGTTTAGGTTAACTGATCAACTTTTTTGTTGAAGATTTCAAAGAGATTGCAACAAAAAACAACATGAATTCCAAAAGTGATCCAGAACTGGTCAAACGACTGTATTACAAGACTATAATTATTGGCAACGTGGAAGCAAGTTGTTTTAACATGATTAACACCAAAAATGAGCAGCAATGATTGGTACATGCACTGTAGACCAGAACAGTTGTGCCTAGAATTGAGCATGTTGAGCCCGAGGTATCTTCCTTAACAATGATAATACTACAAAAATGTACAATGTAACAATAATGTAGCTAGGATCAGAAGATCATGAATTCAAGAGTTTATTAATAACATGTATAATAATTATTTTAAATTTAATTTGTTTTGGGGGGTTCTTTTTTGTTTTCCGTATAGCACTACTGAACTGGAAGGTTCTGTGATTTCAGCAAGTGCAAACGTGAGTCAACTGCAGTGTAGAATACTATTCCTGAATCATACGGTTGTAAAAACAGTACTAATCTTAATCAACTACGGTTGTAAAAACAGTACTAATCTTAATCAACTATGGTTGTAAAAACAGAACCTGAATCAACTACGGTTGTAAAAACAGAACCTGAATCAACTACGGTTGTAAAAACAGAACCTGAATCAACTACGGTTGTATAAACAGTTCTAATCGTAATCAACTACGGTTGTTAAAACAGTACTAACCTTAATCAACTACGGTTGTAAAAACAGAACCTGAATCAACTATAGTTGTAAAAACAGAACCTGAATCAACTACGGTTGTAAAAACAACCTGGATCAACTACGGTTGTATAAACAGTACTAATCTTAATCAACTACGGTTGTAAAAACAGGACTAATCTTAATCAACTACATTGTAGGGTTGTAAAAACAGTAAAAACCTCAATCAACTACGGTTGTAAAAACAGTAAAAAACCTGAATCAAATATGATTGTAAAAATAGCAAAAACCTGATTAAAGTACGCTTGTAAAGGAAGTTAAAACACCGATATTTAACCGTTGAAGTAAAACTAGTCAAACCTGAGTCAACTACCGTTGTAAAAAATAGTTTGACATTTTGAAGTAACCGTTGATGTAAAACCAGTAAAACCTGAGTCAACTACGGTTGTGAAAATAGTGTGAACTACTCTTACCATCCTCAGAAGAGGTTTTGGAATCACCATCAAAGCCAAAAATAGAAATTCAGAAACAAAGCAGTGATAAAGCACGTCATCTGAGAGATACAGTGTTAAAATGAGAATGATGACAGATATGGAGAAGTTTGAATGTGAAGATCATAAAGAGAAGGCACAGAGTAGTAGTGCTGTTAAGCTCCTGACTGGAATCAATATGAAATTAACTGAACTTGGTGACTGTTGGAGTATAGTCATGTCCTATAGAAATGAAATGAATTAAGTTATGAAGGCAATCGATTCAAACTGCCAAGCTGTAAACATACTTATGAACTCAGTTGATAGTAAATTATCAAAGAAAAAAATGAGCAGTGGAAAATGGTCCAGCAGAAAGACACTGTTTATGACTTGTTACTGTGGCAAAAGTAAGAGAGTGACTGTTCTACAAAAAAAGATTGGAAAAGGTCAGAAAAAGGCTCAAACAGAAATAAGCTACAAGAAGGAAAAGTGTGATTGCTGTAGACAAAGTGTAGTGATAGATATGAGTGTGCATGAGGACAGAAAGAATCAAGCAAGTGGATACACTGTACCAAAGCACCCAAGATTGACCCAAAAAGCCAGAAAACATATGATGTATAATTATAGGAGGAATGGTAAATCAGTAGAGCAGCGTTTGACAAAGAAGGATAAACATGTACATGAAGTACTTAGAAATCCACATTTGCCCATACCAGAAGGACTATCAGCAAAATTAACAGTGCCAAATGTAATCAGAGAGCAAATGAAATGAGTAGAGTCAATCAGAGTTCCCACAAACTACCAATAGGTGATGATAGCATAAATACACCCAAAATAACACTAGAGAAAGACAAGGACATTCAAGAAGATGACAGTGGCAATGTATGCTGGCTTTGTGATAAAATTGATATATTTGGCACAAGGCAAATACAATGTGATAAATGTAGTGTCTCGCTTCACATTAGTTGCACGCGTTTTTTGAAGTTGAAGGGACATTTGAATAGTAAGGCATTTAGTTGGATTTGTAGTAAATGTGGACATGCTAATTATTGTGACACTTTGCTACACAAGTTGGGTATTTCTAAAGAAAGTAATATTTTTGACTCACTATATACAGGAGTGGACCATTGTATTGATGATGAGCATGCTGATGAATTGTCTTCCAAGGAGAAAGTTACAACAGACAGTGAAATATCAATGGCAAAACATAGGTAAGTGAAAGTGAGCTTTGTAAAGCAGTCACTTAGAAAACAGACTGGTGGTTATTTCTTAAGAAAAAGGAAATCAAATTCATCCTCTGATGGTAATTCAAGTGGAAGTGGTAATTCAAACAGTGATAGAAAAGCAGCTAATAAGCAATCACAGAGTAAAGTGTCATCAAATAAAAGTAATAAATGTGACCCGCTCTTTCGAAATGAGGAATGTCTCGGAAATCATGTTTTTGTGTAAATCACCATACAAAAGCTGTTTACAATCGAAATTCTTGACAAAAATTTAAAATCCGATTCCGCGATTTCGGTGGTATTAGGATAAACAAAACTTGATCTTTCTTGTAGTGGTCTTACTTTTTGTTGAAAAGATGAATAAATCCACAAAAAGTATGGTTTCTTGAGCATGTTTGTACGCGTGGCTACAGTAGCTAGCCGTTGTTAATAACGATTATCTAACTAAGCACGTCATACCAAATGGAAGTGGCCTTGTCTTGTAGACTTTCTTCATTGCCCGATAACCTTGGACTGGAATAAGCTATGGAAATAATAATGGTATTGCTGGAAAGCCAGTGAGTTAATTATTAACATGGTGTGCATAACTCAATTTAAAAAATTTCCGAGACATTCCTCAATTCGATAGAGCAGGTCACAAATGTGAAAGTGATAATTATTTGGCCTGCATTGATGAGAAAGAAAGTAAGACATTGCCAACAACATCAGCTAATAATTTGATAGAAGAAAAGAAACATGATAAAAGTGTTGAAAAAGAACATCTACATCAAACTTGCTAAAAGAAGAAGAGATCATTGGAGATGAATGACGAGAAGATAAATAATTATTCAAAATGGACACATTTCACAAATTATGTAGAAGGACGTTTTCATCAAGGTCATTTAAAATTTGGTTTGAATACTGGGAAACAGTGCGTTCCAAATAGTTAATGTGCAATGATGTACAGCCATGTTAAAGATTTGAGACATTGGACAAGTTATGGTATGGATTTAATTTTGAATACTGGTGATGAATTGTACGGTCACTTATCCAATAGTTCAACAATGAACAATAATTATCTGTTAATTAATGAACTACCAAATGAACTGGTTGTATTCAACAAATGCTACACAATGATTTATCATGAGTCTGTCACTGGTACGTTTGAAGATGATGGCAATTTATCTGAATTCAATATGATGCAGTTAAACGGAGCAATTGAGCAAACATTGCAGAGATATGACGCATGTTTCATATGTTTTAATGGGAATACATTTGGTGTTGTTGCTCAAGATGGTTTGTATTATACATTTGATTCACATTCCAGGAACGAGATTGGATGTCAAGTACAAGATGGAAAGAGCTTGTTGAAATTTACACCAACATGTCGATATGTTTACAGGTATTGTACAGAATTGCAACAATCGATGAATTTGCGTAATAATGAGCATTTTGAACTTACAGGTGTGACTTTGTGCCTAAATGATGACACGACTGAATGCATTTGTGAAGGTACAGATGTTGATGGGGAAGTAAAACCAGTTCAGTCAAGTGATTTGAGTGCATGTGGTATAACTGCAGATGTACCAGTCGCAAGTAAACTGCCAGACAAACATTGTGATGATATTATAGATGGTAAACAACCATGTGAAAACACTAGTGACTTATGCAGTATGACACATGTAGACGGTGACTCAAGTAATGATAAATGTGAAGATAGTAGTGATATTGAAATGATCGTGGTATCTGAAGCAGATGGTTTTAAATTTGTTCCTCTAAGTTGTGAAGGCATTGTGCAAATCAGTTGGAATTACCAGAGTTTATTCACAGTCTGTGGTGTTTCAAGAATGTGTGAGAATGGGACATCCTGATTGTTTAAGAAATATTCAAGGTGATGGAAACTGTTTCTTCAGAGCTGTTTCATTTGCGATTTCAGGAAATGAACGTAGCCATATGAGATTGAGATTACCAACTGTTAACTATTTGTTGAAGCATGCAAATATTTACAAGACTTATTTACGAGAAGGATTTAATGATATTGAAAGTTATGTTAGAAGGCAAAGCATGTTCTGTTCAGGTGTTTGGGCTACAGAAGTAGAGATAATGGCTGCTGCACATATGCTTGAAACTGACATATATATATTTGGTCATACAAGTAGGTGGTATATATTTTCTGGACGCATTGAGAGTATTGGTACTGTTACCTAAAACGAAGGAATTTATCTGAATCACACTCATGAAACACATTATGATGTTGTGTTGTCAGTGCACTCATAACCAATGGAAGAATCTCTTGTTGAGGGAGAATTAATTGATTTAGCTGGATGTAATGTTTGTCATCTGAGTACTGAAGACAATGATTTGATTGAAAATGTAACTGATTGTAAGACTACAGAAGGCTGTGTGAATTTGAATGAAAACAAACAGGATGATAGAAATTTGAGTAAATAAAGTAAAGTATCAAAAGGAAAGAAGCGTAAGCATAAAACTAGTGTAGAGATGAGAAGAAAAATGGATAAAGAAAGAAAAAGGAAGAAACGAAGTGAAGCTCAGTGCAAACAAAATATTTTTGTTCAAAATGTTGAACAGGATTCAAACACTAAAGATTGTACAAATGAACTTGAAAATAAATGCAATTTTAAGAAGATAAAATATCATGTAAATTAATTGCACAGGCAAACAAAAATTATTGCAGTGAAAACGGAATACTATGGAGATTCAGATTGTAGAGAAAAGAAGAAAAATGCAATGAAAAACGAATACAAGATAAACAAAGATAAAATAAAAGAAAAAAAGAAAAAGAACTACATTTGCAATGCAGAATACAGAATGAAGAAAATCAAGGAAATGAAAGCAAAGTATCATTCTGATGTTGGCTATAAAAGAAAATTAATTGATGGGAATAAAATGAGATATGGTACAAACACAAAATATGCAAGGAATTTAAAAAATGCTATGAAAAATAAGTATCATACAAATTCTGAATTTAAAAAAAAAATTGTTAAATGATGTTAAACAAAGATACCATTGCAACCAATTATACAGAGAGAAAGTAGTTAATGGAATGAAAAGAAAGTATCATGGAAATCATCTGTACAGACAGGGAGTGATTAATGGCATTAAAAGAAAATACCATGAAAATCAACTATACAGAGAGAAAGTTATTAGCACCATTAAACAAAGGTACCATGGTAGTCCATTATACAAAGAGAAAGTTATGAAAACGAGTGTGGAAAGAAAAGCTAATAAGAAGAAAAGTCAATAATGTGCAGTTAATGTAATCACAAATTTCAAGAGCAAATTAAATGCAGGACCAGATTGTGTTTGTGCTGTTTGTCTGAAACTGTTGTATAAAAACCAAGTTTTGAAGTGTAAAAAAGATAGATATAAATATGCAGAATACATATCAGAGAAACATATCCATAAATGCAACGATGAATGTAGTACAGGAGAATGTACTTTGTCTGGATCAAGATCCTGTCTATGGATTTGTTACACCTGTCATAGGAAGTTGATTAAAAACAGAGTACCAGCAGAGGCAAGTCTGAACAATTTGGCTTTACTAGAGATACCACCAGAATTGAAGAAACTCAATACATTAGAACAGCATTTAATAGCTTGTAACATTGCATTCATGAAAATAGCGAATCTTCCAAGAGGTGGTCAGAATGGAGTTATGGACCTTGTATTTGTGTGCCAGCTAATGTGAATGAATCAGTACAATCATTGCCAAGAACCAATGAGCATGAATTAATACGGATCAAATTGAAACGCAAATTGTCATATAAAGGATATTATGAATACAAATTTGTGAATAAAGAATATGTTGTGGAAGCATTGCATTATTTAAAGGAGAACATCAAATGGTACAATGATATTGAAATAAAGAAACAATGGATTAATCCTGTACCTGAAAACTCAAATGAAGATAACAGCGATAGTGACAAAGAATGTGAAGTTGAATGTAGTACTAATGATGTTGTTGAAGAAGTTACTGACGAGGAAAGGTTATGTGGTGTGAGGCTTGATTCTTGCATGCAGCCAGCAGACATTGGGCACGAGATTTTAGATCAATATTTTGATGATGAATTTTGTGTAGCTCCATGTGAAGGCAATAATCCAGTTAGAGTATTAATGGAAGAAGGGAATGATTAAGCCAAATGCTTTCCTACATTATTTCCTGAAGGCAGTCCAATATTTAGTGATAAACGTGATATTAGATTGACTCTGTAGATATTTGCATAACAGACTAATGAATGTAGACAACAGATTTTCACAAAGTACTGATTACATATTTTATGCTCAATATTTATCAGAAATTCAACAAGTGTTGTCATGCGTGTCTATTGCACTAAGAAAAGGATCTGTCAGAACACGAGATGGACATAATTTGACTGCATCAATGCTGAATGATAAGGAGAAATTAGGAAATATGTTGAAATCTGATAAGGGTTACAAATTTTGAAACCAATTCGTGGCACTCCGCCTTACTGGTCTTCAACTAAAAATGATGTGTTAGCTATGATAAGACAACTTGGTGTACCGACTTGGTTTTGTTCATTTTCTGCTGCTGATATGAGATAGCCTGAAGTCATAAATACAATTCTGAAACAACAAGGAGATCCAAGAACAGTAGACGAGTTGGATTGGAATGATAAATGTTTGATATTGAAGAGTAATCCTGTCACTGTGGCCAGAATGTTTGATAGAAGATTCCATGTGTTTTTGAAAGAGGTGATAATGTCAGAGGCTAATCCTATTGGAAAGGTCAAAGACTACTTTTACAGAGTTGAGTTTCAGATGAGAGGTTCCCCTCATACACATTGTTTGTTCTGGATTGAAGACGCTCCGAAACTAAATGAGGATTCAGATGAAAAAGTTGTTCAATTTATTGATAAGTATGTTTCTTGTGATTTGCCAGCAAAAGAATTAGATGAGGAATTGAATGAGATCATTTCAAATGTTCAAATGCACAGCAGAAGACATTCAAGGAGTTGTACGAAGAAAGGAACAGAATGCAGATTCAACTTTCCAAGGCCTCCATCTGAGAGAACATTTGTGACTAGACAGAAATCTGTTGATACCGATTTAAAAGGAAATAAAGATGGTTGTGGTATTGACATGTCAGCATGTGAAGGTGATGCAGATACTGATGACACTGCAGCTGATTTGTTAAAATCAGTACGTGATGCTTTACTTGATGAAAACCTGAAATTTAAGTCTGTGCATGAAATGTTCAAAGCCCTTGGAATAACCCAAGCAGATTTTGAGAACGCAAATAAAGAAATTAGTAAAAAAGTTGGTATAGTCTTAAAGCGCAATCCTAACGATGCATGGGTTAACCAGTATAATCCAGACTAATCACGAGCATGGAGTGCCAATCTAGATATTCAGTATATTACTGATGTTTATGGAGCTGTAACCTATGTTGTGTCATATATGGCAAAAGCTGAGCGTGAGATGGGATTATTACTTGGTCAAGCACAAAGTGAAGCGTTGAAAGGAAATGTTGATGCAAAGCAAAGTATGAAGCAAATTGGACAAGTGTATTTACAAAATAGAGAGGTTTCAGCACAAGAGGCATGTTTCCGAGTGTGTAATTTGAGGTTGAAAGAAGGATGAAGAAAAGTAGAATTTATTCCATTAGGAAATAAACCTGTCAGAATGAGTTTGCCACTCAGATTGATTCAGAATAAATCAGATGGTGATGATGATAATGTATGGATGGTCAGTAAATTGGACAGATATAAAGCAAGACCTAAAACAAGTGAGTTTGATGTAATGTGTTTAGGTACATTTTGTTCAGAATATAGAGTCCTGTCAAGTACAGAAGCATTAAAGGTTTACAGTGGTAAAACATACAAACATGTCCATCAATTACAGAATGGTTTAGGATATATACAGAAGCGTACAAGAACAAATGGTGCAGTGATCAAGTATCCAAGATTTAGTGTGATGAAATGTCCAGAGCAGTTCTATCATAGTATTTTACAACTATTCTTACCCCATCGTGTGGATGCACATTTAAAACCTCCAGGATTTGAAACGTTTGAACAGACAGTTTTATAACAATGGAAGTGTGAAATTAGAAGAGTGTAACAATAACATAGTAAGTGTTATGTATGTAGTGAGCACTAATCGCCAGATGTTTGAAGTAAATCTTGAAGCAATGGATGAAGCTGAAGAGTATTTGGCAAAGTTTGGTGTTCAGGAAGATGCATGGGCAATGATCTGTCCAGAGACTGAAGCAGAAAGACATGAATGTAGAGATGAAATGAATCAAGTTGAGAATGATAATGAAGATGAGTGTGCTATTCCAGACTTGCTATCGGATAAGAAGGAAAACAGAAGTTATTGCATTGAATATCATAAAGCTAAAATCCCAAGACATGAGGCTCAAACCTTGATGAGATCATTGAATGTCGAGCAGAGTCAAGTTTTCTATAAGATTAGGCAATGGTGTCTTGATAAAGTCAATGGCAAGAATCCTGAACCATTTCATATGTTCATTACTGGTGGAGCTGGTACAGGCAAATCACATCTCATAAAATGCATATATAATGAAGCTGTACGTTTACTTAGTAGAATGAGTCATAATCCTGATGATGTATCTGTCATGTTGACTGCCCCAACTGGAGTTGCAGCATTTAATATCAATGCCCTGACAGTACATTCTGGTCTTTGCATAAGTACTGATATGTCACTACCATATAAACCTCTTGGTGAAGAAAAATTAAGTACATTGCGTAATAAATTAGATCAATTGCAAATACTTATTATTGATGAGATCTCAATGGTTGACCAGAAAATGTTGTGTTATATTCATGGCAGATTAAGGCAAATAAAACAGACAAGAAGTAAGTGTGCTTTTGGTAATGTAAGTGTTGTTGCAGTTGGTGACTTTTATCAATTACCTCCAGTGAAAGGAAAATCCTTGCATCATAATACAATGGAATCCAGTTTATGGCACGACAACTTTAAGAAAGTTGAGACAAAAACATGATATGAAGTTTACAGAAATCTTTAATAAATTGCGAATCAAAACAAAGGCAGACACCCTGACAGATGAAGATGTAAAATTACTCAAAAAATGTGAGACAGGAGAGGGTTATGATGATGCTTTACATATTTATCCTACAAACAAACAAGTCGATAAATATAATCTGCAGAGAATGCATGAAAAGTGTCCAGATTCTGTATACATTGAAGCGAAGGACTATGAAAGAGATGGAAATGGTAAATTGAAACAAAGACAACAACCTTTGAAATCAACTCGTAGGTGTTCTTTATGTAGATCATTGTTGCTTGGTGTTGGTGCTCGAGTTATGTTGAGTAAAAATATAGATGTATCAGATGGACTTGTAAATGGAGCATTTGGAACAGTTAGTGGTATAGAGATGTTACCTGATTAATCTGGTCCTAAGTATATAAATGTAACATTTGATAAAGAGAATGTTGGTTCCAAACTAAGAAGAATGTCATCATCACTTCATGGTATAAATACTGTTGCTATTGAAATGCAGGAAGAGCATATTTGAAAGTCATGTACCCGCAAACAATTTCCATTAAAACTAGCATGGGCATGTACAGCACATAAGGTACAAGGTATGACAACTGACAGAGCCGTTGTGTGTCTTGAACGTACATTTTCAGCAGGTCAAGCTTATGTGAGTTTGAGTCGTGTAACATCATTAAAGGGTCTTGTTATTGAAGGGTATAATGAGAAACTCATATACTGTGATAAATCAGTTGCAGAATCTTTGAAGGCAATGGATATAGTAACTGCAATTAATGATTATATTGATGATAACAATCATACTGATAATAGTTCATGTGTTATGTTACATAATGTTCAAGGTTTAGCACCTCATTTTCAGGATTTGAAATGTCAAAGACAAATGATTAATTCGGATTTTATCTGCTTAACGGAAACATGGATTGAGGCTGATCAGATTGTTGATTTTGGTTTGGAAGATTTCAAGTGTTACCATCAAATAAGAGCCTTGTCATATGATGATTCTATGAAGACATTACAGCAACAAAGTCATGGTGGAGTTTCAGTGTATGGCAAGAGAGATAAACAGTTCAGTCGTTTGAATATTGCAGTACACAATATAGAGTAGGTTGCTTTTCATATCATTTCACATGTATCAGTTGTAGTTGTTATTTACAGACCACCTTCTTATAAGTTGCTAGATTTCAATGATAATCTAAAAAAGTTGGTTTATGAAATTCATAAAATAAGTACCAGATGCATAGTTTTGGGAGATTTCAATGAGAACTTATTTGGTAATGATTCATGTGTTGAAAAAACAATGATAGATCAAGGCTATAAACAGTATGTAACTGATTCCACAACTGAAAATTCTACTTTAATTGATCATGTATATGCCAGAGGTATTGATCATGTCAACACTAGTATCAGACCAACATACTATAGTTACCATGAAGCTATTAGAACTGAATTTTGAACTAAATAATTAGTAGTTGAAATCATTATTTTAAACTAAAATGGGAATTTGTCTGTCAGTAATATTTAAGACTATATAGACTCCCTTTACAGAAATAAGTTTTATGAGTAAATAAATTTATGAGTAATTTACAGTTTGTACATGTAGTGCAAGTTAATGTGAAACTAAAATATATTTTTGCATCATTTGGAGAGATATTGTCAGAGTTGAAAACAAAACCAAGTACTATCAAAAGCTGTAAATACAGAAAATGCTGCCTTCAGATACTTAATTAATCAACAATTGCAAAATAATAAAATCGGTCACATTAGCCTTTTGAAATTTAAATTCACAAGTATTTTCAACTCAAATTTTGATTCCTGTTTACTGTTAGACATGTTAGATCAGAGTACATCTGAAGTGACAAGAAGTCAGACAAAAGAGTATTACTTGTAATAACTTAAATTAATGTGGAAAATAATGACTATATGCCAACAGAGAAGAAGTCAATGTGAATGTAAGTTTTGTTTCAGTTGGTGACTTTTATAAATTCTAGGACATGTACCTACTACAGTTCAAGGAAAATCCTTACACTATAAACCCCATTTGAACCCATTGTATGGCATGACAACTTTAAGAAAGTTGAGTGAAATGAAATTTGTGACAAAAACATGATGTAAAATTTACATAATTTAAACATAATGTTTTAAGTTAAGAAAGAAAAGGTTATTTTGACAGATGAAAATTTAAATATACTGATTAGTTTTGAGTTGGGAGAGGATTTAGATGATGTTCTTAAATTTGTCCTACAGGCAAGCAAGTTGATATTTTCTACACACAAATTTCAGATATCAAATCTACATAATATAAGGTCTTTAAAAGAGGTGGACAGAGGTTTACAGACTATTGTCTTATAAGATGCACGATTTCATTCATACTCCAATATGATAAGATTAGTTGCAGATGTACACCTGTGTAGTTTTAGGAGATTTCAAAGAGAACAAATTTAATAATCACTCACATGTAAAAACAAAACAAAACGGACACAATTCGTGTGCAGTCATACATACTTGTAATATGTCTTCAATTGACTTGCATTTTGATCAACAGTTTTAATGAATATTTACTGAATTATGGGGCAACATTTAGGATGACCAGAAGCTGTGTTGTGTAAATCACGTTCTTTGCTAACAAACATCAAGCATGTTACAAAGTACATAGGTTCCCTGAAGAGCAGCAATGTCATAGTATCGTTATTGTTGCCGATCAATAACAACTGTGTGTCTTATTGATGGTATATTCTGAGAGGAGATCAATGTACATGATAAACATGCTCGTTGCAAAGTTTACAGTTTGTTGTTTACATGTATGTTTCCTCATACACATTCTTGTAATTCTTCTACATTATTGGAGGCCTTCTGACCAGGGAATGCCAATCAGGAAACAATTTTGACAAAGTTTTCTTACCACGCCTTTTATTGGGGTGTTGTGTGATTAAGGCAGGAAGTGTACCGCTAACAAGAGCTGTCTGATCACAAGAGCTGTCTGAACGAGGGATGTGAAAAATGCATACAACCATAACTCCTCAGCCACTGATGTGGGGACTGCTGAGGTCTGTGCTAGTACTAGCTTTGAGTCCCTTCCAGCCTGCTGACACCACCGCAAACTACATTGTGAAAATACTTTTCACTCACTACAAGTTGTACAGATTGCCTAGTTAGCTTTTACACTGCAGAATGTGTATTGGTGATTTAGCAACACTCATTGAGTTGCAGTGGACTGCACCCAATGAAAAACTGTAGCTCTAGAGAGCTATGGTTCTACGACTGGAGAACACTGAAACTGTCGTACATGGCTCTGGAACAAGAGCAAACTCCCTTTCTGCTGAGGTGATTCTTATCCTGCCAAACAATGCCATTGACCAAATAGTAGCAGTTCTGCCAGGGGATGTTACCAAAGCCTAGTTTGGAGATATGTGATCAGAGTTCCCCTTTCCTATTAATATTGATGAAGATACGTCACATTGGACAGTAGGCCCATTGTTTATTTGCATGGTTTGAAAAATTTCCATAAATACAAGAATGGTAAACCACAAGGCAAGAACAAAGTGAGTTGTAAGCTCTCCAACTTTTGTGTCTGTAGGCAAGCATTTTTATATTAGAGTGAGGTGGACCCAGTCAAACAAAGAATGTAGCAGAGCAGTGTGGATGCGTTGGATTTGCACCAGTGTTTTCTGGCATTGAGGATGGTTAAAGTGTCTGTGTTATCAGCTTAAACTTTTTCTTTTACAAGATACATGAACATCATACACTGTTCATTGGTACCAGGGTGCAGGGTGGTGCAGATCTGAATGAACAAGATTGCCTCATCATTACACACTTCTTCAATTACCAGGGTTCATACACTTTCTGAGCAAACAAATTCAAGGACTTTTCAAGGACTTTCAAGGACCATAATAGAAGAATTCA
>JAUELU010120746.1:0-23150 GCA_032357145.1 Evasterias troschelii | reverse complement strand
AACCTGTAGAGTTTGGTCAAAGGTAAGTTCCTACCAAGTTTTTAAAAAATCGGCCGTGTACTTTGGAAAATATACAAGGGGGGCACTATGTGCCCTCCCCCCCGGTCCCCGTAAGTCGAAAAAAGCCCGGTCCTGATAGGGTTAACTATCGTGTAGCCAGGAATCACACCCTAGTTCAAGAAGCGGCAGCCAAAGGGATCACCTTAAGGGGATGTGACTTTTTTATTTCAAGTATCAACTGATAAAAGTTGTTGGTACAAGCTAATAAATTCCTACCCTAATAAATTCTTCTTTGTTCAACCAAAAATTATTTAAAATTTACGCGGTCAGTTTCCCTCGTGGTGTATCCCTTGAAACTTATATTTTGTTACAGTTTTTATGCATGTATTGTTCACATCAAAATACTTAACTAAACAAAAAATAGCCAACAATTCTTTTTTCTCTCAACTTAGACAGTATATTATGAGATGATTTCGGGTTGAACAAAGATCTACTAGAGCGGGATTTGAACCAACAACTCTCTAGCCCTATGTTGGCGGTCTCCATAATTTGTCAATATCTTCGTAGGGGGTGCCAGTTAGTATTATCAGATGGAAATATTTGTCCGGAGAAATGGCACTTGTTTACTTTTCACATTACTCAGAATAATTCCACTCAATTATATTTACAAATATGATTTAGCAGGTTGTGGAAGGTTTCTAAGTTGTCATTTGCCAATCCCGTAACATAAATTTGCAAATACATATTCTCTTCAATATTTCAATCTCTTCCACAGGGTGAAAGCTGTACTCACGTGTACATCTGAGAGGTTCTGCAGACCACTGTCCTGTTGCCAGACACTTCACATCAGCTGCGCCTTGTTGAGCTCGGTGGTTCGGTCTACACACCAGATTGCACGCCACACCGTAGTGATTGCCGCAGTTGGGCGGGATGAGAAAGACGCCGGATGCGTCGGTGAAGGTCAGTTGTTCACATTTTACAGCTGTGTCAAAGGTCAGAATGATATAATTTTTGTTCAACTTTTAACTAGAGTTACCAGTTGGGATTTGCGGCAAGTAAAAGTCTACTACAGGAAAAAGAGGCTTGTGATTGGTTTATTGTCGTGCCAGTGCAAAAACGTTGTATCTTGAATTCGCAAAAAAATTATCCGTGCAAAAATATCATATCTCACGCGTACTTGTTGTGTGTGTACTTATAGGCTATTTTAAGTGGAATACAACATCTTGACAATTTAAAACTTGGGCGTATTGTAAGTGCTACCTTAGAAGATGCAGCGTTTCTGTACTGACACAACTTTATGTAAAGTACAATTAAGTCATGTACAAACATGAAGTATCCACTTCCTCCCTCCATTTTAGCCCCAAAAGACCTTTCATGTCATATCTCACACGTACTTGTTTTGTGTGTACTTTTAGGCTATTTAAAGCGGGATACAACATTTTGACAATTTAAAACTTGGGCATATTGTAAGTGCTACTTAAGGGGATGCAGCGTCTTATCCAACTCTTTAGAACAAGCTCCCCCAAAACATCAAGGACGCACAACCTCTGGATCAATTCAAACGCCTTCTCAAAACTCATTTTTTAAACTCAGACTAATTTTTTTTGTTCTCAATTGACTTTGTACAGCGCATTGGGACTTCCGTGTGTAATGCGCTCTGGTTTGTTATTATTGTTATTATTTTTATGCTTTGTATGGTCATGTCGTGTACCATGTTTACAACAGTGACAATGGCAGTTCTAAGTTTCAAAACTGTAAAAAATAGATTCTTAACAAGTTTAGAAATTTACCCCTTTCTGTGATCACCATAAAATAAAACTCTATGCCTTTCTTTCATTGAACTGATTGTGTGCAATTTGTGCCTGCAGGAAGTTCAGTCTCAGTGGCTGATCTAAAATTGTAAACCTATGATGTCATAGGTTACAGTCTAAATGCCGTGCACTTATGGTCAGAGCAATGCTCATGTCAATTTGTAGACTATGTTCTTACGTGTGCAAGAGTCGTCAGTCTTCGGAAAGCCTTCATGACCAGGCAGGCACTCGCAGGCATCCCGTGAAATACTGCCCTCTGCTGCTGTGGTTGATAAATCCGGACATGGTGTACAATCTTGGTTGCCATATATGTCTTTGTAGGTACCTCTTGGGCAAGCTGGAAGGGAGAAAACAACAAGAGTTGGGAAATACAGACGTGATCTATTTCACTCAACCCGTTTACCAAAGAATACGGGACCCGTACTGTATAATACGACACATGTAACTCTACAGAAATTCTTTTGTTCCCTTGGCTGTTGGAATGTATAATGCTAAATCATTAACTTTTGAACTATTCCTGTTGGTTATTCTTACTAATTATGGCTATATGTTTGTATTAGTGTTTTTATGGTTCCTAACTATAATAGATTTGAATGTTGTTCTTTTCCTGTCGTTTTAGCTATATTTTTTAAACTGTCATATGGCTACATGAATTTCCCCTGATGGGACAACTAATTAATTAATTTATTTATTAATTCAGTCTTTAAAAAACCATACCATACAATACACAGAAGTCTGAGGAAAAACAATCTGATAAGAATTACAAACAACAGAGGAATATGTAGAAACTATGCAAAATGAAACAGCAGTCTTATAGGGATTACCCAAAAGCAAACAAAATCACTATCTAAAAGAGCAATCCCCGTAAAAAAAGAAAATAAAACAAACTAAATTAAGTTTTATCTATCTATCTTTGTGTCTTGCTCTGCACCATGTCAAACAAAAATGCTGAAACATTTGAAACTTCTTACACCCCCACCCCCCACTTTTGAACCCCCCTTTTTCATACAAGAATGCAAGTATACACCAAAGAAAAGATCTGATTTAACCATCGCCTATATTGACTTTTCAAAAGACAGAGACTCCCGCCAAAACAACATCTAAACAGTCATAGGATGGTTTGTTACCAAAGACCACACCAAAGCTTCTCTGCACATTTATCTTTCAATGGCCACCACCAGAAGTAGTTTTAAATTTCCTGCACTCCCATAATCGCTAATTTGCTTAAAAGACAAAATTTGCGTAAGAACAGTGCCTAGGCACACAGTCTTCTTCCTCCCCCACCCCCCCCCCCCCCCCACACAACCTCTCTCCTTTCTGTTGGCCCCTTAAACCCCACCCACACCTGTCCTTTTTTGGCTATGCCCTTAACTCCTTGATCATTAAATCTACTGTTAAGGAGCATGAAGAGTTTGTGGACAATACAACAGGAAAGTATACAGCATTTGGCCACTGAGGTTTTGTTTTTGATCAAATCGCGTCACTGAACAGACAGGGACCAGTTCAACCTTCATCAGGTTTGTGACTTGTGGTCACAACGCAAAGGCAACTTTACTTACTAAGGACTAATCATATTACCCCCAAAATAATTGAACCAACAGAACTATCAGCTTGAAGTAACAAGGGTGTAACTTTTCAGATGACATCCTGTGGTCCCAGGATGAGCATTAAAAGTGAAATGGATGAGCATTAAAAGTGAAATGGATGAGGTGTCAGTCTCTGACTCGGTCTTTGAGGTCTTGTTTCCAGCCTTGACATGCAAATGACCTATAGGTTTGGTTGTAACTTACCTTCGCATTCTCCAACTTTACCATCTCCTTTGTATCCGTGTTGACAAGCACATCCATAGGTTCCGGTCTGTGTTGCACACGAGCAGGTAGCCTGTTCATCACAACAACTATGCCCAAGTGAGCACACCGAGTCACACAGGTGGGGGCTCACGTTACGGTCCCACGACTTCTTGTCCCTTTCATCTACAATATGGAAATCATCCAAATGTTTAGTATTCACTTAAATTGAACAGATTTATTGAGAATTGTTCTGTCACACTTCAGGTTTTTTCTGCAGTGTCTGTATTTAGATGAAATGTTGACAATACACCAACTTGTTTTTGAGATAAGCTATAATGAATTATTATCTACACCATTCTGCTTAAACCAGGATCCCCCAAATGTTTCTTTTACTCAGCACTTTTTTCCTTGTCTGTACCGGGTCACCGTGAATGCAAGAACATTGCACGCCACAAAATGAGTTTTCCCCGCGCGTTATCAACCGCTGTTGCACTTACACGTCAATCGCAGAACAAAAAAAGGACACCTGGAATATGGTTAATATCAGAACTCAGTGTGTGTGTCCTTGACACACCATCCAGTGTTAAGTGGGCAAGGACTGATATTGCTGTTCCGCCCCAACTTGACAATCGTCCCAACTATAGTAGGGACTGGTCCCAACTTGAGTGTTCAAGTTGGGGTGTCCCAACTGTAGTTGGGATAGTAGTAATTATGCAGGATACCAGCGGAGCAAGCATCAGAGCTCTCAGTGCATATTGAATGGTCGTTTGCTGGTTGTGTGTGAGAAAGTGTGTGACAAGACTGAAGTCAACACTGAATAATTAAGTCCTGACTTCAGTAAATCATAGAGAAATGATTCTATGAGAAAATTTAGTCCCAGTACCAAATTTGGATTATTTTTTTTTAGACCGCCCCCCTCTCCCACACATACACTGTCGCGGCAGTGGGAGCTCCCCAACTGCATGTCACAGCCCCCATGATTGATCACGGTTCGCTTTCGCAGAGGCTATCCTGTAAAGTTCTATGGGCGATCCCAACTACAGTTGGGACGATTGTCAAGTTTGGGTGGAACAGCTACACTCAAACCAATTTGTGCCCATATTTATGTCAGGTAAAATAAATACATCAGAGAAGTCATCGCAGTCCCAATCAAACAGCGAGTTTTGGACTCACGAGATCAAAACTAAGTTTTTTTAGTAATTTCTTTTTTAAAACTACAGCGTTTCATGAAAAAATATTTCAGGGGAAATTTTCCACCATGAACATCTTTCCATGTAAGTTATATGGAAATTTGTGAACATTTGTATTTTCACTCGTACCAAATTTTCTGCAAACCCTTTAACTGTTAAAGTGTTTTTAGTATCCATGCTCTTACCTCCTTTCAATTTTGTAGCGAGGCTCTCAACGTCACTCAGTTGATCGAGGAGAAACCTGTAGTCATCAATCGGAGTGGAGGCGATGGCATCCAACTCTACTTTGCTGATGCCGGCCCCCAGACCGATAGTGAAGACATGGATACCGCTGTCTTTCATGGCTTTGGCAACCATGAGTGGACTCCCACCGTCATTTGAATGACCATCAGTCAAGAGGAAAACAATCCTAGGGAAAAACAGAATTAAAATTCAAATCAAAGTAACATTTATTTTCACATATTGTCGACAAGAAGAAGAAAAAATAAAAATACAGTCAATATATATGAATGTGGAGGCACGTTTCAAAGAGCGGGGCTTGTCAAGGAACAGCCTACAAAATGAAACAAAACAACAGCTTTACAATGGACGAATAAACAAATTAACACCTACAACAAGTAACAATAACTGGCGACAGTAGTAAGATGAAATATAATTCAATTGGGGGGGGGGGGTCCAGTAACAGTTAAGTAGGTTAAAAAGAGTTCACTGAAACGGCTGGTGGATTAAAGCACATTTCAGTTTTTGTTGAAAAAAGTGAGTTATTTTACATTCATAAAGTGAATAACCACTTTGCTGCTTTGTCGATTTTGCTGCTTTGTGATAAATAGCTTTTTTCCTGCCCTTTTCTTAGGATTTTTTTTAATGTTTTATATTTTACAGTGTGTAACCACTTCTCGCCGGTATTAAAAAATCTTTACTGTGCCTTTGCGAAGTATTAATTTTCCAAACTTTGTGGTTCCTCTGGAGTAATAAAGAGCATTATCACAATGAAACCATAACTTGACAAAGGAAAAACACAAACAATTCCTATAATAGTCTCAGTCACCAGGATTTGTTGTTCTCTTGCAAGAAAATATGAATATGCGTTGAAAATGAATATGAATGCATTGAATATGAATATTCGCCAAAACATTGGCCATATTAGCCATGGCCGATAATCTGCAGTGGTATGCTAGAATCGCTGACCACTCGGGCTGTAATTTTGGTGGTACAAGAGGCATTTTTCCACCAGTGTCTTACAGTCCCTAAGAATTTGTCTTTTTCTTTGAGACCTCTTGGGAACGTTTGCCTGTAAATTGACCTGTACGCCTTTTTCTAGTGTTCGTGTTGTCTTTGTTTTTACTATTTTTGTTGGTTCAAATCCAGCTTTGGTCAATTTTTCTTTGTTTAACCCCAATTATCATCATTATCTTTAAACCTTGTAAGTTTAATGTAAATCTGTGAGCTTTTCTGTTTTGCATTTTACCAGAAGTATAGAGACCCTTTAAATAGGCCTACTAAATCTGGAGGTAGCATCTAATTCTACTTCCATGGTTACTTGGAGGAAGGATGGTTTGGCTACGAGTGTGATGCACTTTCATATTTATGACCAACTGAAGAAAAAGAAAAGGAAACATGATCAAACATAATAGGCCTACCTTGCTGCTGCTAGCCGCGATTGGGCAAGGATGTTTTGAGCACGTCGCAGACCATCAACGGTGCACGTACCCCCGTCTCTGTAAGTAACATATGCGGGCAGATCATTGCCCAGAAAGGTACATTTATTATTCCCCACGGGATCCGTGATGTAGTCGATATCGGTGTGGACTTTATCACAGCTGGAGTAAGTGACAACGGCAACCCGGGAGTTATTCTGAGACACGCTGAACAGCTTGGAGAAGTGCCTGACGAACTGCACCTCGCAGCCGAAGTAACCGCTACCTACGCTGCCCGAGGCGTCGAGTACGAACACTATCTCGGCTGGCTTGTTCTGGAATTTCTCAAGGACTCGGAGGAAGTTCGCAGTGGTGTCAATGATAACTTCTCGGTCCAGCTCAGTATCTGTCGCTGTTTGACTTTGAGAGCACTCGGGGTATACTTGAGACTGAACTAAACCACACAACCACAACAAAGTTGTGACCATGTGGAGTGACGAAACCGCAGCAGTCATTTTGCGTGTGCCAAACGCCATTGTGTTGCCGAACAACAAAGGCAACACAGGACTCAATCAATTGGAGAGTAAAGAGAGACTAATATTTACCCCCAACTGACTCGCTGAACTGAATTCTATTACTGCAAATACCTCAAATAAGGACGTTTTGGTCACCTCTCAACATGTCTGCTTCTTGCGTGTGTTGTTAATGTGTAAAGAAAAGTCACTGCTGTGTCTGACGTCACACCATCCTCAAAAACCAGCAACCAATCACGTGAGGTTTTTCACTCAGTAACTTGACACCCGTCCACACGGGGGAAAAGAAGCTTGAACCGCCACACACAGTGGACCCGTACTTTTATTTCCCATCAGATTGTATCAGAACTTCTGGGTTTTGTTCGAATTATCACTGCTTCCTTAATAACGAGCAGGATTTTCCTGATAGTTCTCGCAGACATCACCTTCCTACACATCCGCACCGGACGGTGGGTGGCCGAGACTTTTCTGGGGAATTCCCTTGCGCGGCCGGTAACCCCAAAACAGAGTTTCCCAGGGTAGCTGTTTATATGAACGATACACCCCGTGGTACAATCCCCCCATCTACAACGCTAATGATTGGCTGATTGTTGTCGCCTGATTCACTCTGTTGTGATTGGTTCAGAGTTACACTTTCCATTGTTTCTGCGACAGAGTTAACTTTTGTTCAAGGGAATTTACATTGATTGGTCTGAAGTTACAGCTGTAGAAAATAGCCGATAAGTCATTCAATGGAAATACATATTGAATTATTAAAGCGCTTGTATTTTTCAGTGAGTGTACGACACGCCTATCTCCTTTAACTTTGTATCAAGCCTATAATTAAGTCATTATTAAAATTTAAAGGGTCACGTGGCCTTCGGTTTGGTACTTCTTGCTGTAAAGAGCGTTTCTTTTGAAATTAATATGGTTGGAAATATATTTAAAAGGAAGAAAGTGACTCGCAAAAGTATTCTATACAATTGTGTATTTTTTAATTTTAGATTTTTCATGTCAGAACATGTTCCGCTATTTCGTAGAACACATTTTTGGACACAACCTGTAACAGTTTCAGTGTTTTGAAGGCAATGTGTGCGCCTTTAAAGGTGCCAATCGAAGGTCACAGTGTAATTAATAAAGTTGTCAATTCCCGTTAAAAAGTACACTGGACTACATTGCAAAAATATTTGGGTTTTTGGAGTGGTGCAGTTTTGAAGGGACGGGTTCAAGTTTTAAAAGTGACAATTTTCATCTTGAGTTTGATGTACTACACGGCCGTCTGTATCGCACAGGTTAAGGATAACATCACAGGGTCATCTCAAGGTTTTGTCGCCCGTGACGTCCTGTTAACAGACGTTAAAACTCTTGTCCATGGCCCCGTTTCATTGAAAGTGGAATGAAATGCGAGACAGATTCGCTTCTCGTTTCTCACCCGAAAGTGGAAAGTGACTTGAATTCAGTAATAATGACAACAGGGGTCTATTTCACAAAACTCTTCCTAACTTAGGACTAGTCCTAGGCAATGCTAAGAGATAGGACCAGTCCAAGTTAGGACCAGTACTAAGGACTGGTCATATCTCTTAGTATTGCCTAGGACTAGTCCTTAGTTAGGAAAAGTTTTGTGAAATCGACCCCAGAGGAGGGAAATTGTAGGCAAAACAAAGGCTCCCTGCACCTTGGTTTCTCCGGTTTTCATATAGTTTGGGTCTGCAACAAGTGGCTTTTATCCAAGATTGTTTTAATGTACAGTAAATTTAAACAAACCCAAACAAAAACAAAAACAACAATCATCGTTTGTTGAGATGAGCAAAGTTGTCAATTTATTAATCTTTACTGAGGAGATTACAAACTATAGGCATAAATTACAGACACGAATTTTAAATTAATTGAGTATTAAAATAGACTATGGGCAACTTTCATTAAGCCCGTTTTCGGGGACCAGTTTCAGAGAGCTGCTTGAGCACAGAACCTATATCTTAGCACAGAACAATGCTTAACAGATTAAGGTTACCAGCTAAAGTGACGTGCCACATGTACGGTACGTGACTGGTATCCTGCTCATTTTTGCTCAGCAGAAATTTGTTAAGCAATCAATAGCGTGAGTTTTTTTTTTCTCACCCGGTAACCTAGCTTAAACAATGATATGTAAAATTGGTCCTATCCGAGCGGCCTTTATAGTCCCGTTGCACAACGCACAGCGCACTTGCGTCTCCTGTCCGCAATTTTGGGTGTAAGGATGGTACACGTGTTTTGTACCATCCTTTTATGCAAGTTTTGTCACCCAAAATGGCAAACAGGAGACGTGCGTGTATTGTTTCTATATACATTTAGCAAAGCAGACGAAACGCAGAATGAGTGACGCAACACTGCAAATACAATGAGTGCACGCAGCAGTTGTCAAATCTTCGTGATCTTTTATGAAACACAATTTTGCTGCTCCAAAGCCCAATAAGCAGTTTGCTTTACCGGTGAACAGCTTTAAGAAGTTGGCCAAAGGCTTTTCGTTTAAGCAACCACTATTTTCTTGAACTTGTTCAAATTTGGTGGGGTGTTAAAATCCAAGCTCGTGTTTGCTCACCTCTATATTGGGCCTTTACATTTTATATTCAGAGTAATTATGATACTTTTAAAGCTTTGAAATTGAACATATTATAATAGGCCTATAGAAAAAAGTAAAAAGCCAACAATGTACTTTTCAAAAGTCCCGTAGGCTACCTTTTATCTCGCTGCCAACATCGTGGTCATGTTCCCTGTATTCAGTAA
The DNA here is from genome assembly GCA_032357145.1 of Evasterias troschelii. Taxonomy (NCBI): domain Eukaryota; kingdom Metazoa; phylum Echinodermata; class Asteroidea; order Forcipulatida; family Asteriidae; genus Evasterias; species Evasterias troschelii. Next base: position 13,447 of record JAUELU010120746.1, on the reverse strand, counting down.
CAGTAATGAATGCTAACATTCATTTAACAAAAACGGGGCCAGACTATTTGTCCTTCTGGCCTCGGTTTGATTACATTGAGTTGAATGGGAGCGAATCAAGATGGCCACACCATGGTAAGGGTCTAAACGTTACATAACATGATATAGACCTAACACTTAACAGTGATATTTGTTTGTACAGTTTTTCTTGAAAATGTGAGCACTAACTAACAACTTCCATGTTCGTATTCGTAAAAACTAGATAGAATATGTTATATGTTATATTTGCATCTGGGTAAAGAATATCATTTAGTATTTAACCCATATATGTGTGTGTAAAGCGCTGTATATACTCAGTACTCTCCCGAGTCACGAACATAACTCCACATGCATGTATAGGAATGCGTTTTAATCTTCTGAACTTTCGCTGAGGTGGGAAAAGAGCATACCCATGATGTACTATAAACAAATCAATGCTCAATCACTTTAACATTGAATGTTTGACCGGGTTGACATTTTATGCAATACACTTTCCATTAGGCGCCGAATTGTGTGCATTTTCAAGGATGTGGAACACATAGTGGTGGAAATTGAGTGGGGGAGTTTCAGAGCTTGCTATCATGATTGCAACACCTTGTGGCTTAAGTATCTAAAACATATGTTTGACATTGGACGGGTGAATGTTTTGTTCATTATATTCTTATGGCTTAAAAAAGTTAAAGGGGGTGTACAACATTGGTAATTGTCAAAGACCATTATCCACACTTGGTGTGACCCAACATATACATGAAATAACAAAACTGTGGTAGTTTCAGCTAAATCGGTCCTCGGGAGTCACGAGAAAACAGTGAAAAACCCATGATATGTCGGATCGGATTTTATCACCAGTAAAAGACTAATTGTTTTACTCATTTCCTAAAAACTGTAGCATTTCAAGCAAAACTATTTCAAGTGAAGTTTTCAACCATGACCATATTTATACCATGTAAGTTGTGTGCAAATCTGTGAACATTTATATTTTCAACTCTACCAATGATGTACACACACCAGGTGTAGTGAAGATACTGGTCTTTGACAACTACCAAAAGTGCACTCCGCCTCCAGTGATAAAAGGAATAGGCTATAACTAAATATAATTGTACATATTAAGCTATTTACATGTTTAATTGGTATAAAAGAGTTCGTAAAACTATTAACTATAACAACTGTAAACTACATAACTACTCATTGTGTTGTAAAAGGTAATACAAATAAACATTCAAAACACGGAAATAGAGACTATATTTGTTATTTTCGCTTGGCGAACATACTTTTTGTTTCGTTTGAAAATGAACTTCCTTATCGAGACATTTTATTTGTGTACTTCACTGGGAATGTTAGTTGCAAGCTTCTTTTTTCCTACTTCAACAGTTCTCGTTTGTAGATTCTACAATCGTTATTAATTTGAAGCAACAATAAGTAGGCCTACAACTGAATGTATTTTCGACCAAGTATAAAGTCATATAATGATAACATAATTAACTAGTTTATCAGCGCTTTAACTACTGGCGTCATTTTAAATTTCCAGACAGGTTTTTGAAGTTTTTGAACTATGAGAACCATTTATGTAGCACCTTTGAAGGGTTTACAAGGTGCTGTGGCGCATTCAGCAGCAACTGCCAGAAACACCAGGGCAAACCCCATCTCTTGGCGCGATGTTTACAGAACTTGGGGGTATAACACAATTTACACTATTTACCAAACGTATGACTCGTTATCCATATGGTACATTTCAATATCTATGAGTACTTTTGTCATTTTCCAACTGTGCTGCATTGTGATTAATGCGGTAGGACCAAAGCAAGCTAGTTTAACTCTTCAGCTACTTCTGTGCTTCGTGGGCTGGTTTGTTTGTATGATCTTTCAACAGAAGTGGTCGTTGCCTCCACTGCCATTTGAGAAACTGAAAGAACAATATGACACTCGATTTAGTGAAGCCATTACAAATAAATTGCAGTTATTTTTCACGGGGCAGACCCAGTGATAAAGACCAACTGTTTTTTACTCATTTCCTAATAACATTAATAGCATTTCAAGTAAAACTATTTCAAGGGGAAGTTTTCCACCATGACGATCTTTATACCATGTAAGTTATGTGCAAATCTATTAACATTTATATTTTCAATCTTACCAATGTTGTACACACACTTAAAGGGTTAAATATTTTTTAGAGAGCACGAGTCGCAAAACAATTTCCGAAGCTATATGATTTTTATACAACTTATACTTTTTAAATATTGGCTATTAAATAAATTATCATCTACTATCTATATCTAACTGTTGAAAAAAAGATCAGCTGGGTGAAAACGTTAGAAACTTCTTATTTACCTTCGCTTGCGTGGCAATCGGTGCTCGCCTTTGATGACCGAGTCTCTGTGGTTTGACCCAGTTCACATGGTTTACACGATTCCTGGCCGAACTCGTCCTGGTAGGTGCCCACTTCGCACGGCAGGCAGGCAAGGGTCGAGTTGACCTCTCCGTACATCCCACGTGGGCAAGAAACTGTAGGCACCAGAAACAATTGTTAGTCGGTTATGCTTTGTTGGGAACCATTCATAGGGCTAGACAAGAGGGAGGGGGGTATTTGAACATTACAAAAAAACATCTCAAAGTAAGTCCGAGTCAAGGTAGTGCCAGGGTAGAAGAATACGGGTTAGTGGTTTAAAGTGCGATACGGGGTTGATATTGCTTTTGAAAAAAGCCTCCGGGGTGCCACGGCAGCCCAGGGCTGTATACTTCACAGGGAGCTGAGAAAGATTAAAGGGATGTTATTGGCCCAATGACCAGGGCACTATAAAATCACAAAGAACTACATTATTGATTCAACAATGAAGCAGTTGTGGGAAGAAACCAGGGGAATACTTCACTGTGATACCTCACAGAGATATCAGAGAGATTTGTGAGCTTTGGGGTGCCGTACTTAGAATATCAAAGATATTTTGATAGAACAGAGTATTTCAATAAACTACTAAAGATGACACTTACTGCATATTTCCCCTTCAATAGTAGGGAAAGATTTCTGCAATGTACCAATTGGGCACGATTCCGCAATATTATGCTCTGTATACGCTGTAAAAAAACACACATTATTCCATTAAATTAAAGCTCAATGAACTTCTGAACTGTTTTGACCCTAAGAATTGACCTTTGGTTGTTAACAAATATATATGTGTATAGTTTCGAAATTCAAACAATTTTGTTTGGAGGTTTTTATAAAAGAAATAGTTGTGTTTATCTCATCATCAACGCTAAGATCTATCTTTGAAGGAATTTTTCCTTCTTTTTAGACTACCTTTTTTCAAATTGAAATCAAACATAAATTTTCCATAGGTACCGAAACAACGGCCTATAGGCTCAGGTTTGGCGCCATCTCATTAGCAGGTCCTCCGGGAGCCTGCAAGCCAAAACCCGTGTTTTGAAAAAGGCCGTGTGTGTATACTTACGACTACAGTCTGGTGCTTCAGAAGACGGGGACCAGGCCCCATCAAAACCACACAGGAAGACGCTTGAAGGAGGCCCGTCAAAGAAGTAATGTGATTCGTCACAAGAGGGCTCACATATCTTGCCGAACATCCAATCAGAGCAGCTGATTTGTCCATTGGCGGGAGCAACCGGTGTCCCGCATTCAACAGCTTCAAATACAAAACAATGATGCAAATAATTCACCCGATCTCGAGTCCGCTGGTTGAAAAGTCTACACCAATCTTTTAGAAGAAATACTGTCAAAGTCAATGAATTTACGAAAGTAGACCCAGGGAGTTGCATGCTATCGAAATAACTAATGATGAACTTACAAGTATAACAGTTTCGGTTGGTGTCACTACAGTACGACTGTGTTCGAGATTTTAGCAGATTTCATTGGAAACAAATAAGTATTTACCGCTAAATTTGATGTGTTTATTTCAATTTATTAAACCAATCATTTACTGCTACACTAAACAAAACCCACAGATCAGAATTACGCAGATCCCATGGGGCCTGACCAATTTCTGGTTCAGTCCAAGTGATCCATATATGGGTCAAACGGACCCCACATTCGACTAAAAATCCTGTATCCAGGTCAGCCTAAACCCGAAATGGGTCAGAACCCATTGGAATCGGAATCTGCGGATCCTGACCCAGAAGGTTTGGTTGTTGAGTGCATGAGAGGTCTTAAAACCAAAGCATTATATTGTTAATGTGGCAGCCATTGACACGGTTGTTTAACAGGCTATCCATAGATTTGTTTAGAAAAGCACCGATTCTTGAACATTTAAGATTTTGCGAGACAGGAAACAAGATTCTTGCTAAAAGTAAAATCGTTTACAAGAAGAGCTCTGTGCCTCAATATTCCAAGGGATCACCGATACTGGTCTGACGTCTTGTGTACAACATGGCAAGAATGATGCAAATTCTGATTAAGAACCCGACTATTTTTCCCTTCCAGCCTCGGTTTGGCCACAACGATTTGAAGTGGACATTCAAGCTGGTTGTATTTAGAGTTGTAATGCGAACAAAATCCTGACTCACTTTGGATTGATATGGAGAACTGGCACGTGACAGTGTTGTCTGATCCATCACGGGCGTCTATTAGCACAGTGAACGTTCCCCACGTGAAGGGTCCCTCTGGTGACTGAAAATTGCATCATGGAAAACTATTAATATTTCTTTATAAAGTCATAAGGAAATCACATTAATGGATATTGTGTTTGAAAAAGCCTTTGGAGCGCCATCACGGCAGCCCGGGCTGTATACTCCCCAGGGAGCTGAACAAGATTAAAGGAATGTTATTGGCCCAGTGACCAGGGCACTAATGTAAAGCGCATTGAGACGTTATTGTGAAATGCGCTATATAAGAACTATAGTTGTCATTATTATAGATATCACTCGCAAGAGAGTTGTATTTTGAATAGTGGGTTTATTTTTGAAGCAATAGCATGCCCTGTTTACCACAATTTGGCTGCAGATTATGCCACAGAAAAAAATGTTCTGATATTATGAGATGAGTCTGCCACAAGTTGAGTTGGAAACTCGAAAGTCGTTTAAATCTATTTGGAAAGAGTCATACTAAAAGTAACATAAGAGTGGTGTACTTACAATTCGAGTGTCGTTGCGCACCACGCCAACGTTGTCGGTCACCACCGGCTCGTCCCAAGTCACCGACGGGCGCTGCTCGGCGGTCTTCACAGTGAATGACTTCGGGCAGTGTTGAAACACTGGCGGTTCCTCGTCTGAGTTTTTGAAACATATCAATGTCTTAAATGTCTTTACTTCTTCAGCCCAAGTCCAGATATAAAATCCAGAATTTTTGATAGATTGTCTTAAACTAAAAGTAGAGAGAGCGTTGCAGATAAGAAGGTTGTCTGAAAATAGCCGTCGATGAACTGAATAAAACCAACTAAAAAAAAAACACAAAAACTACGAGCCTTTTTGAGTTTCCATCTTCGACTTTGGCTTTGGCTGTGCCAGCCGTTTCAAAGGCACCCAAAATAATGGCTTACGGAGCCTGTGTCAGTACACAAATCAACCCAATGATTAAAAAAAGACCCGATAATTTTGCACTGATATTTAGGTGAAAAAACACAGTTACCGGTATAAGATGTCCATAAGATGTAAGGGAGCATGTTTCATGGATGGGCGCTATACAAATTGTCATAATTATTATTATTATTATAGGCCTATATATTTTTAAAAATGTATTTCCAAGTATAAGGAACTATCCATTCTCCATCTAGTTGTATGAATACTACGAACTGTATTGTATACTACACATAACTCTTTCATCTCTTTAAGATACAATCAAACTGAAATAGATGTTAATCTATGTTTGTTGTTGGATTATGTTAGATGTAGAAATATATCGTTTTATCATCAAATCTGAAGCTTACATTTTGGGATGTTAACAAGCAATTTACCGGCACAATTAAAGACGGTTAAATGCGCTGCTGATAAAACTACAATTTGAGAATTGAGTTTGCAAGAGAATTTGGGGTTTAAAAAAACACACTTAAGTTTAATCAGTTTAGATCTGCTTTGTAGCACAAACACACCTATAACGATGACATTGAAAGAGCACGTGGCTGAAGAGTTTGACGTGTCACTTGACGCTGTGTAAGTCACTTCGGTTAACCCCACATCGAAGGCGTGTCCCTTTGTAGGTACGCTAGATTCAAACTTGTCGAGGGAGTGCACTGGCTCCAGTAAGTCCAAAACAGCTTGTGCTTGGCCTCGTTCTAGGACCTTTGTTACGTCTTCTGGGCAAGTTATTTCAGAGACTGCGAGATTGGTTGGAAAGAAAAAATGAAACAGGGTCAACGATTGATCTACTTCATTATTTCATTCTGTTTGATGTTGTTTACGTTACATTTGTTCGAGTTGTTGACAATTCAATTATTACTGTTGTGTTGCAGATGCTGTTGTTGATGTATTTGTTTTTGTGTTGCTATTGCTGCTGCTGTTGTTGGGTTTGCCGTTGCTGCTACTGCTGTTGGTGCTGCTGTTGTTGTTGCTGCTGCTACAGCTGTTGTTGTTTTGTATGTTTTGTTGTTGTTGTTGATGGTTGTTGTAGTTGTTTGCGTTTTTGTTAATGATGGTGATAATTGCATAGATGCTTTGTTCTTGGTGAGAGTAGTAAGTGTGATTTTTACAGGACAAGGAGAAACATTGCTACAAACAATAAAAAGAGCAACCCATAAATTAACATCATAAAATAATGATCAAATGTACATTGGGCAAGTCCTAAACACCAGTACATAGATAGGCATACAGTAGTTCTATCCATAAAACGCAAATGCCCTTTATTCACCCCGTCCCCTCGGCTTACGGAGTCCTTGGAAACTGGCCAATTTTGCGGGGAAAAGATCGACCTGCATGGCACGATGAAGATGATTGACCTACAAAATTATTACGAAGTGTATACCAAAAAAAAAAAAAAAAAAAAAAAAAATCCGGTCGTTCTTGGATCTCAGTCAAAAATCTTGAAACCGATAACAATGACAGGCCATTATCTAGGCCAGTTTGGCAATAAGGAACATCCTCAAACATAAAATGTTTTATTTATTGCATGGCATTGTTCTCTCACTTTGTTTGTCATTGCTTGCTACAGACGGGGGTGGTGTCCTGTTGTCGGAGAGATACAAGTTTAAAGGATATAGAAGTTTATGAGATCAAAAGACAAAAATAACTTCAGCTTTTTTTCTTCTTTTTTTCAAGAACAATAAGTTTGCACAAAACTACCTCGATTCATTTAAAAACATGTGAACTAGGAAAAGGCACAAAACGAACTGTTTGAAAAACACAATCCGAGTTTGAAAAACAGTTGAAAACAGAATACTTCAGCACTCTCCCTATACAGTGAGTGACTTCTTGAAAGAAAACTTTCCAGAATATCAAACTGACGCACAATCCTAACCTCTTTTAGGGGATCAGTTTCCACTCAGCCTAACCCAGATGTGGGTCAGACCCCATGTGACCCGGAACTCGTGTCAATTCGGACCTGGAAGTTATAGGGATTGTGGGAAGGCATTGCATACGAAGAATGTCTGTTTCATAACTATATACAAATGAACTGTGAATGGTTATGGCTGTCTGGATTGGAATAAAGTAAATAATTAGGTACCCCTATTTCGCTGCCTTATGGAGACCGAATACATTCAATCTTTGTCGCGGGCATCCATCTTGTATTTTCCAATTTAAACCAGTGTAACCAAACCGAGGCTGGAAGGGTAAATAGTCCAGTGCATTTTTGGTACAGATTTGAATCAATATGGATTGCTAATAATTGCAGACAGAGGACTCAACCAAGATGGTGTCAGCATGGCCGTGGGTGGTAGGTTCGAATCTCGCTCCCGGCACTTGCGTCCTTGAGCAAGACACTTAAATTCAATTGCTGATTGGCGTTTATGTCTTAACTTATGAGTTATGACGAGTAAACGGAGTCGAAGAAGTAAGGGACAATATGACCCCAAATTGCAATTCTACTGACAGGATTTTGTTCAACGAAGACTTTGTTCAGTAACAATGATATGGGAGGATGTTACAGAGGCAAGATCAAACAAAACCCATTGGAAGAAGTCTCCACAAGGATATGAATAATAATATCAGCTCTTATAAAGCGCAATTCTAAAAATGATCATTGCGCTTCACAAACAAACAAGAACAATATCAGCAATGTGAACACACTAAAATAAATAGGTTTTGAGACTGTGCTTGAAAGCATCAACTGTTGGCGAGTATCTTATGGTCTGTGGTAACTGGTTCCGTTTGATACTCTTTGAGATGATAAGACGAGTAACGTCCCGGTTCGAACATAGGCCTTCCCTTGATGGTAAATGGGTGGCAGTGCAATCTTGTAAGATAGACCGGCGACGGATCATCCAGATCTTTGTAGATATAGAGTAGTGTATAAAGGATGGACGTTCGAGAATTGCGTATAAGGTCTTCGGAACTTACCTTGCTTGCAGATGGGTGGCTCCCGTGACCACATCCCGCTTTGCCCACAGCTTCGCAGCGTAGTCCCTACCAAAGTGTACCCCTCGTCGCAAGAGAAGAAACACGATCCCTGGAACGCGTTACTGTTATTGTGGAGACACGAGGAAGGGCGGACCTGGCCGTTCTTCGGGTTCTGAAGGGCGGGGCATCGTACAGCTGTAATGAACCATAAATTCAGAATGAAGTTTGTCTCACGTGTAGAATTGGGCTCATATTCACGGGTATTGTTTATGATTTATTATAACAAAGGTAGCACGCTATAGGTTGTCTTTGGAGTCAATCGAATCCACAAACTCTTCAAAGTTGTGTTATAAGGTGTTCCCGTTTGTAACAGCTATTATCAGAATGATTCAATTTCAAACAGCACATCATACGATAAGAAAATCTACTTGAAAATGTACTCATCTTAATATGAATATATGACGAGTTCTTCGTTTGTTTAGAACTCGGCAAAGGTCTCACAAGGGAATATAAGCACCAAGCTGACAACAGCCGATATCTATCATACATACATTGGCTAACCGTACCCTATGATTATGAATTGCAAAAATCAACAAGTTGAGATTCAGTTACAAGAGTACAACAATTATCCTAAAGTTATTGTAAAATCAGCGGTTGGCTGGATTCGAACCCACAACCTTGTGCAAGTCCTGCAGTCCAACCACATTCAGAAAGTATTCACATTTATGGGTTTGAACAAAGAAATATTGACGAGAGCGTGATGTGAACCGTCGACCTCCGGATTAAAGTGCAGGCGCTATATCAACTGAGCTGTCTATCCCTATGTGTTGGTAGTCTCCCTATTTTGTCAATATCTTTGTTCGGGAACCAACCTGTAACTGTCGTATGGCCATGAGGATCACACCCCCAACTTCACATAACCCAGTCACTATTCCTAGTTGTTTATTATTTAACATTTCTTTTCTAATATCTCTGATTCTTACATATTTTTCTTTATGGAAGGAAGATTGTTTCCAGCGTCAGCTGATGCTGACGACATTATTTGAAACAATCGGCTGTCCAAATCCTTTTGTTTTATGAGCTTTGGAAAGTTCACTTAACAAGAACAAGGAAACAAACTGATTTTTCACCAAAATCAACAATACTAATCACGAACGTTGTTAGAAAGTTTATTTATCTTGGAGGAAGAGAAAGTTTATTTGTCCCGAATCCTTCCAGCATTTCTTGATTTCACTTTCCCTTCATTTTAGTTTTGTGGGAACTAGCACCAGCCCGTTGAGATCACCATCATATGGAGTGAGAGTTTAAAACTGAATCTAACCAAAAGTCAAACTAAATCCCTTTCTGTGCAGATATCCTTGGAACACTCAATTTAATGGTCCAACAAAAACCAGAGTGGTTGAAACTTTTAAACGAACAGTATGTAGAATTATAAACAGTTCTGTTACTGTTGAGTTTCGGTCGTTACTATTGTTGCTGATGTTATTGCTGTTTTTCGTGATAGATTGTTGCTTTTATTTGTTCTTGGCGGTTGACAGTTGCTGTTGTTGCTGTTGTTGTTGTTGTTGTTGTTGTTGTGGTTGTTGTTGTTGTTGTTGTTGTTGTTGTTGTTGTTGTTGTTGTTGTTGCTGTTGTCCATGATGTAATGCTGATACTGTTTCTGTTTTCGTTGTTGCTGAGTCTGTTTCTGTTTTTGTTGTTGCTGAGCCTGTTTTGTTTGTTTTTCTTTGTTTCAGTTGTTTTTCTGTTTGTGTTGCCGTTAATAGTTGTTGTTTTCTCGAAGAGGGGGACAAAACGATTAATATTGATGGAAATAGGAACATACGTATGCAAGATGCTGGATGGGCCGACCACTGTCCAGTTCTAAGACATGTACGATTCTTAGTCCCGCTCAGTTCATATCCCTTCTGGCATTCAACCCTACACGTTGTGCCAACTGCAAATGGAAATAGAAACAAACTGTTATTGACTGAGTTTGATTACAGAAGTTGCCGAGGTCTTCAAATTGGCAAACTCCCCTCCCGGCTTGTACATCATCATGGTTCTAAATGAGATAATACAGTGCTTGCATATAATGAATGTCAAGGATTTAATCTGTAACTACTAATTTTGTTGATGGTTTTGTCCGGCTTCCGTACTTGTTACTCTTTGGCGAACTCCATCCGGCACCCCAACCGGTAAAACTCCCGAATCGAAACAGTCTGTAAATTTTATTTCCACAAAATGCAAAACTTTTAATTGTCCGTTTCGAAGCTATAGTCTAATATTTAAGATCATAAACAAATCAAATTTGTTTTTGAAGATTAAGTTCGGCGACGAACATACCTAAAATTTCTTTTGTCTCGTGTTTTCCCAGGCACAAATCTTTTGGAGACACTTTCATTTTGTCAGGCACGAGCAACGGGCTGCATGTGATGGCTGGAAAGAAAGAAGAACATTATTTGATATGACATGGAAATCACAGTTTGAGCCTTATTTAAAATCAATGAAATTGTGCATTCGGGATGGACACACACCTAGGGTTAACTGGCTTTAAACGCAGTTGCTTAAACTTCCAACATTTACAATGAAAACAACAAACGAACACACAATATAAACTTGCAAACAGAAAAAATAATAATAATAAAAAATTGAACTGACAAACTTCAAATAGCAATACAAGTGTTATAGACAGATAATACAGTAAATATATGTCCAAACACAATTTTAATTATAGCAACAAGAATCCATATTTCTTGTTTTTGATTTGAAAACAAAATGGGTTTATAGGAACTGGTAGGATTTGAAAATCAAGTAAGGTTGCGAAGACACCATTTATAAAATCTATTATGAGCCTTGGTGGTTAAGATCTCGACGTTTCAATCAGCGTGCTATGATTGTCTTCAGAAGAATGCTGGACTCTTTTGCTGTATGCTGAAGAAAACATATTTACATCTGTAGAATCGCTTGCTACAATAAGTGAACAAAATAACTTACAACAATTGGCATGCGTTTATTATTTCGAAGATATTATTCATTTCTGATTTACGGTGGAGCAGGACTTACGATGACATGTCTTGCCGTCCTCGTCGAGTATTGACAGGTCGTTACACCCGCAGTTGTAACTACCGGGATAGTTCAGGCATTCTTGTTCACATTCGTGGGTTGACTGGCTACACTCATCCACATCTTTATGAGAAAAATAAAAAATCTTTGCAATTGAGAAATGAGTTTTCAAAACCTTGCAAATTGTCTTTTCAGCACTGTAAGGTCATTGTTACAACAAGACGCGTCCATAAATCTGGTTTAGCATATTTTGAAGCTTCTTGTATTTGAGTTAAGTGCTGATAAATCTCCCAATCCCCAAATTATTGTACACTCTAAAACATACACACGGAATTCGGTTGCCAGGTAACCTGACCAATTTCTGGGTCAGGCTGACCCCAACCTCGTCCCCAGGGTGTGTCGAGCAGTACGAGGTTGACCGCTCTCTCACCCTGGTATTGGATCATTTGCATATCCAAAATATTTGGATACGTATGCAAATTAGAATAGTTCGGCTGCTTTTCGAAATTCATATCTTCGTCATAGTCTCGTGGTCCGGTACCAGATTTAATAGCCTGTTTGTACATACATTGGTTGCCGGTCGGTTAATATTGTAAAGTCGTTGTCCAATCAGGGTCCAAGTAAGGAGTTTCCTTCCCAGAGTTTACTATTGTGAACATGGTTGGAAATAAAGTTAACCAAGGGGACGAGGTTGGGCTGACCCCAAACTGGTCAAACATGGATTCACATTAAGATTCTACATCAGTCTGACCGATTTCTGGGTCATTTTGACACATATTCAGGGTCATACTGACCCAGAAAGGGGTCAGGCTTTACCGGACCAAGAACCTAGTTCAATTCTAACACGCAAGTTTTTTAGCGTGTACAGTGGATTGATTTATAGGTACCCATCAGTAAGTTTCACTTGTGGTTTATTGCGAAGATAGGCCTAAACATTTACTATTTTTCTCTCAAATGAATATTCATACTGACCTGCGCACAGGTAGGAGTCATTTGGGTCTACCATGTATCCTTCACTACATGTGCATTCGAAACTTCCTTCAGAGTTGACACAGTTGTGCTGACATCCGCCTTTACTTTGAGCGCATTCGTCACGATCTGAGAATAAGTTTAACAAATTATATGATCTGTCAGTGATATTTTATCAATGTTAACTTTTTATATCATTCAAAGCCTTTGCTTCGTTATTTGTATTACCTAGATGTAAAAGATTGTTCTCAATATATTGAATCCACGATACACAAAACGGCCTGCTTAATTACCCCGGAAGTCATGCTTTTTGATTAAGGCTCATCTCCTAAACATTAATAGTACCTCCTGATTGATTGATTAATTGATTGATTGATTGATACCAAAACCGTAAGTTGACGAGTTTGGCGTGTATAATTTTGGAAACCTTGGATTCCCACCACGCAGTTTGCCTTAATTTGAACAAAAACCCGCTGTTTCTCGGGTACAATTGTTCAAAATGCACGAGACTTACCCAGTCTACGCATTGTCTATGACCCCTAGTCAAATAGCATTGAAATTAAGATGATAACAGCCAGGTTATAAACAGATCCGTTCATATTTCTGTAAGAGGAATAGTACTTTAGTAGATTGAGCTTACCGACACAATCTTTCTCATTGTCGAGCAGTTTGAATCCACTTGGGCATGCGCAATAGAAGCTTCCTGGCGTGTTGAGGCAGTCGTGTTCGCAGCCTCCATTGTTTAACTCACATTCATTGTTATCTGAAAGATAACAACACTGTTTAGGTACGACCCTCAAACTAAACTATAATGAGTACAAAGATAATTGTAGTCGTGAAACAAGGCAAACTATTTGTTACCCACAAAAACATGAATTAAAGGCAGTGGACACTATTGGTAATTACTTAAAATAATTATTAGCATAAAAACTTACTCGGTAACGAGTAATGGGGAGCTGTTGATAGTATAAAACATTGTGAGAAA
>JAUELU010116821.1:5617-23588 GCA_032357145.1 Evasterias troschelii | reverse complement strand
CCAAGTAGTCATGTCGATGAAATTTCTCTGGTCACCATTGCATTAGTTGCAAGTATCTGTTGGTACTGAAAGGGTTAACAAAGGTTATTTTACTTTCATTTGTACAGGTGATCAGTCAGACACCCTCAAGAAATTCGAGCAGTTCTTCATGTGTATCCAGTCTACAGATCATCATCAGAGGCTCAACAGGAGGCGTACCTTGCAAGTTTCACTTGAATAAATATTACCGCAAAGCTGTCATCATACAAGCTAGTTGTTCTTTGTGAGGTCTCGGATGTCCAGAAGGTGCGAGGCAGCCTCACAAAAAGCCAACAGTTTTCACATATAAACACTTGTTTCTATCATATTTATGCAATATCAGCTCTGGTGAGTTATTTATCTATTTATTAATTTTAATTCTTAGAATTAAGCTTTTTGAGCGCAGACCATACAGGGGAGAGCAAACGTAAAAAGCTGTCATAAAAAATACTTGAATAATGTTGCAGGGAAATAACAGAAGTAAGGCATGCAAACTAAACCATAGTATTACTCAAAGTTTCAAGAGTAACATGTTTCTGAAGTTGGTGCATGAAAAGAAGTAAGGTACGCCTCCTGTTGAGCCTCTTTGATGATGATCTGCAGACTGGATACACAGCATTCTTTGTACTTCATGCTGAACATACATGTTGGATACACAGGTTATGAAGGGAGCCAAGCATATTGCAAAGGAGGCCATAGTAACCAGCAGAGTTCCAGTCACACTATTGACAGATGGCCCAACTAAAAAACACCAGTCTTATGTTACCATGTTGGCATCTACTGAGATAGTTTCAGGAATGCTTTGGGGAATGGTATTGCACCTTGTAGGGAGAGAGTAGTTAAATCAAGTTGATTTTTATTGTGATAATTAATATGATAATTACTAGGTGAAACAAGCCCAAGCTGAGTCCATAATCAACTTTCTGAAGGAGAAGCAGCAGGTGATGCTTCAGCCCTCTTCCTGAAAGAATTGTAGGAGGTTGGAGGAGAAAGTTGTAATCTTAAAAGAGGAGAATCTTGCCCTCCTCAGAGGTCAGGAAATACAACAATACCAACGCTGTACCACTGACAGCAGTGTTGAACCGAGATATGTTGGGGGCATCCAGAAAAAAGTTGGAAAATTCTCGCTGCAGTTCCAGGGAAGAAAGAGCCTCTGAGCCGATAGAAGAAGCAAGACGGTAGGGTTCAAAAGGGCATTGCAATAATTGCCGGAAGGTGAAATCAGGGCTTCTAAAGTGTGGAAGATACCAAGTGGCAACAAGTGGCTGTTCCCTCCTATAACCCCTGACCCTGAGCACCCAGGCCATTACCAGACCCTTCACCAGTTAGAAAGATCCTTGGTCTTCAGCAGCCCAGATCAGCACTTAAAGAACTTTGAAGCAAACAGTTGCACTCATTGCAGGTAGGTGTAGCTCTGAAGTCCGTTTCAAATTTATTTCAAAGCAGCATATGCACATTGCCTTTCAGACACGTTTACATTATTTTGAAACACAGAATTCTACATGAAGCAGAAATGACTGGTGGCTAGAATTTTGTCATTGCTAATTTGTATCCCCTCACAGTCTGCTGTTGGTGTAAATCAATTGTGACCTGATATATTGAAACGAGGAATGTCTCTGAAATCATGTTGACATTCAAAAATTTTGAAAAAAAACACTAAAAACCGATTCCAAGATTTTGGTGGTATTAGGTTAAACAAAACTTTATCTTTCTTGTCGTTTTATTACCTTTTATTTAAAAAAATGAATAAATCCACAGAAAGTATGTTTTCTTGAGCACTGTTTCATGATGTCATAATTACACAATGTGATTTACCATACCTTTTTCAGACAAAGCGCCATACAGCTATCAGTCACTTTGAGGTAGAGCTAATATTTATTTTTGCTCCAATTTTCCCCAAAACCTCATAAACAAATTAGAGTAATTAGTGAGGCCTGCGGTAGCCCGACACCAGCACATGACAAGAAGAATATTGTTTTAAAGAAATAGCTCTTGGTAGGATTGCAGGTCCGTTCGTAAATAAGCCATTTATTAAAGATAGATATGAACGGTGTATTCCAATCAACAAGAATCATTTAGCCTTCTTAACAATGTATGTACAAACCATTTTTAAAAAAAATTAATATTGGAAGTTTAAAATGATAAAAAATTCGAAAATAAAAACAACTCTTACGTGACGAATTTTCGCGGTTTTTCAAAGAAATTTCAGCATATTGACCGCTGGCGACGCTGTGTGAAAAAGCTGATTGTATGATGTATATCCGTAGAGACAACCTGAACATTGCACTTTGACCTGTACGTAAAGCGTATGCTGCCTGCTGTTTTTTATAAAATAGTGAGGCTAGACATACATGTCTTTTTATCGCCGAAGATACTTCTATTGAGGAAAAAATGCCCAAAACGTGTGCTGTTGGTGGATGTACGAGGAATTCGAATAAAAATCTCGACTTAATTGATTCGAATTTCCCCAAAACGAGCAAGTTCGGAAGCAGTGGTTGAGATTTGTGGAGACAACGAAGTCAGACTTCAAGTTATCGAAGTGGGGTTTGGTTTGTAAGGCCCGTTTTACTGATGATTGTAAGGACACCCAATCCAAACTAAAGTCACAACTTGGATTGAAAGCATACTATATCCTGAAGAAGGATGCTGTACCGAGGTGGGAGAGGTATTTGTAAGAACTCTTTTCATGTTTAATGAAAATCTATTGGACCGGGTGGCTAGAGCACATGTTTTTGCTACCTGAGAATTCCCCCAAAATAATCTCAGTCTCAATACCCAAGTTATAACCATTGACTAAAAAGTCTTGTTTGTTCCTCGTCAGATTATATTCACCCAGTCAATAAGACACAATATAAATATAATGTCCCGACATTAACCAGTTTTATGTTTTTCAAGTTAACTAGTCTTGAAGAATTACTGAATTAGGCAGTGCCACCATCTATCAAGCATGCATTAGCTGCAAGGACGTAGGGCCCACTATAAGTTATGTGAAAACTTGCAAATCTTGGTCGCGCAATCAGTCTTACAAGTGTAATTAAAGTGATACATGATGGGGCTTACCAAAACTTTAAACCCACGTAAAAATTACATTCAAATATGATGCGACTGGGTGCAACCATCTTTCAGTGTGAAAAAGTCGGTAGAAAGTCAAGGCCAATTGATACTGTAAGTCAAGAATATGCAGTGAGCTGATTATTTTGACAGGGTTTTAAAGGCTTTTAATTTTCTTTCAATTTCAGAAGTCTTGCAAGTGTGCAGAGATGTTAAAGGTTTGTCTCAGCAACCGAATATTGCTAAGACGAATCTTAGACATTCTTAAGAATGAGCACAGTTACAGTGACGAAGAAGAGGCAGGCCATGAACTTGTGCAAACCGAGATGTCTCCGCAAGATCTAATGGAGAAATCTCCCTGAATTGAGTTATTTGTCCCCAACAAAAGTCTTGTCACTGAGTAAACTTAGTTCTTCTGTGCCAAACCTGGCGCTTCTGATTGTGCGCCAACTTTTCACAGAAGAAGAAATGGCGTTCTCAAACTGCCAAGGGGTAAAAAAGGGTAAAAACCAACTCGACACAAGTAGGCTGGAATTTGTCCAGAAAGCAATCAGTGCATATGGGTCTGTATCTCAAGAGGCATTTGATATGTTTTGGAAAAAGCAGTGTATTTCTGCAATCGATGAAGGTTGCAGGAGGCTCAAGAGGGCAAAAATTAAATGAAACTTGAGTTAGGTTTCCGATTTTATTTTCAATATATATTTTTTAATAACGGTTAAATCATTAAGTCATCGCAATCAATAAAATGTTCCTACTTTATACAGATCTCTGGAAAACCTTGAGTAGTATGCTTTTTAATGATTGATGTGAGTTCTGTCATTGCAAGTGTTCATAATATATGTAAATAATTCTGGATAAAAATTTCTTAATGATTGTATTTGTTTACACAACTAAAACTCCCACAGCTAAAAGACATCAGTACCCAAACACAACATGCTGTGGATTATGCCCTCAAACACATGCAAAGTGAGTCACCTCTACTCCGCTTGACTGCTCATCAGAAATTGACCAAACTAGAGGAAGAAGTCCCGTCCACCCTCAACCACCTAAGTGCTTCACTCAGTCGATCACCCGGTCATGTTTCCTGATTTTCTACTTCCATATCCAAACATTTACAATCCACATTTCCATTGCATACATGTACATAGTTTTACGGACATGTATGCTATGTTTTCAACAGAATATTCAATGTAGATTTCAAGATGATGATGTAATGGCTTCATTTGCTAAGTTTGGGGATAGGAGATTTGATGCTTATGAGAAGGAAGAAGAGCTACAAACCTCCATAGCAATTTGAACTGAACAGTTTGGACTAGATTCAGACATTGTACAAGCTGAAGTGGCTGATATAATGCATTATGTGGATTTAATTGAACCATCAGAGTCAGACTCAGCAACGGGTGGAATTGTTGAAATGCTTTTGTGTTAGAGAAAACTTGTGTCCATGTTTCCAAACCTCTCAGTCCTGGCCAAACTATCCCTCCACGCACAGCTGACTGTGAAAGAGACTTCAGCAGAATGAAGATGGTAAAAACTGATCACAGGAACAGGATTGGGAGAGGAAATACTAGATTGTCTCATGAGAATCACCATTTCTGGTCCAGCTCCAGAGAACTATCCATGTTTGGATGCAGTCAAACTATGGGCAACCAAAAAAGAGAGGAGCTACAGGCTTAAACTTGCTTAACAATTTTCAAAGGCAATATAATATTTGTTTAATCATTTAGTTAAGAACGCAATTGTTCATGGCCTCCTCAGCTAGAACTGACACACATAAGTGGGAAATTTATTCACCACAATGGATAACCCAAACAAAGTCAACCCATTATATAGAAGACTTCATGATGCACTGCAGCATACTCAACCATATGAACCGATCTTTGCTAATGAATATGCTGAATATGATAGGAGACGCAGGAATGATTTCAACAATGAAATGGTCAAAGGCAAACGCACCAGTTAACCAACCGGCGCATGGCCCATTCCGAATCTGGCCTCAAGATGAAAGATGATGCAATATTTCCTTCATCTAGAGTTTTCCATCATAGGATGGTAGAATGCACCCTTTAAAGCATTTTAAGGTAGGCTGTTCACTCATACAGCCACTTCCATGAAAACATAAACACACACACTATTTACACATGTTGCCAGTGCAGCGCTGTACAATCCTATGGAGAAATACAACTTCCGGTAAATCCCCAACCGAGGCACTCCCCAGGGATTTGAGAAAGTTTTAGTAATGATTCAAGTGTGCCAGAGTGATGACCAGGGATAATAGTTAGGACATTCTAGCCCACTGAGCATCACTACATAATGGACTTGAGCGCTAAAAAAGCCACTAAATGTTTTATGATTTGTTCAGAAATCGCCCATAATCACTGAAATGTACAGCTCTCTTAACTTTTGTTCACTACTGATTTGTCGGATACAGGTTGGAACTCAGATACTGCAATCATGTTCCTTCTGTTGCGTTTACCCCCCCCCCCCCTAAAAGAATTAAAATTCACACCAGTGGTGTACTTTTTAACACCACAGTTTTGACAGTGTAGGTTCACAATCTATTTTAGTCACTACTGCATTGAAATGGCTTTTATGTGGTATATAATGTACCTGCAGTATTGGTAAATCCACTCTAAGACGACAAAATTTGTGTTTTATTTATTGCTCAGAAATTGATGTTTTGAAATTGGCTACAGTTTTTTTGAATAGCCTAGAAGTTCAGCAGTAGAGTTGGTGACCCTCTATTATAAGTGAATGTTTTTTCACTGCTGTTTATCGTTCTGTTGCACCATTGTTTATAACATTGTGATTGTTGTTATAGACAGGAATCTCACGCATGATGTCAAAAGAACGTGTCAAGAAAAATGCCTCAAATCGTGAAAAATATTGCCACGAATGGCATCAGCTAGTTTGTGTTCGCATTCTTTCAGCAGAGAATTCACTACACCAGTTGATGTCAGTACTCTGCCAAAGTTGAAACGGCCTAGAAGTGGGGAAAAGTCATCACTAGTAAACCATCAAAGCATGAGCAAGCCAAAGCTTAGTAACGTTGATACATTATACATGTACTACGTCTGCAGGAACAGCCATGGAGCCTTCATCCAAAGAGAAAGACTCTCCTACTCCTTCTGTCACATTGGCAGCCGCAGAGGTGATGTTGAAAAAGTCTCAGAAGAAAAACATTTCCGATATGCTTGGGGTGGATTGGAAGTCCTTGAATTGGGAGAAATTTAACGTCATTTGCTGTTGGAAACAAGTTCAATCTCCCCTTGTGATGAGCATTACACCAAGTTTGTATTAAACTATTTTGACTTTACAAATAACATAATTAAGAGAGGCAGTTTTGTTATGATATCAACAAGGTCAATGTGCTTCAGTGGTATTTGGAAGTGGGGGGATTTCTGTTCTTGTGACCCTTCAAGGAGCCAAGTGTTTGTGTCTGCCCCAGTATATGTGCAGCAAAGGAGTGAAGATATGCTCACTGATTTGCCTGTTTGTCTTCACATCGACTGCCTTGCCAGTACTCTGCTTGACTTTGGTGGAAAGGTTGGGATTGATGCTAACCATCCAACCCAAGATCCAATGTTCAGGTTAGGTCACTCACCACTATAACTAAAGGACATGGAAGAAGGCATGTAAGATACAGTTTGTTACTTGGAGCTTTATGAATGAGGGGGACTAGACCTTAGTGCCTCATGTTCCTGCATTTTTGCCGCAATGATGTACACAAATGTTGACCTAGCCCTTAATTAGGTTAGTTCTTGTAAATAAATCACCCCAAAAAGATTCTATTAAAAATAAGTTTAAAATGACTCTCCAAGTTAACAACACAGTTACAGAAGTTTATGTTATTAAAACAGATGCACAGCATTTGAAGATCAAGAGGGGTCGACAAGAACACCAATCCCATCAATAAGAAAACGGTTTGGATGGATCACAATTGCTTGTATGATATGAAGATGTCGGATATGATTTCAGCATCAGACCTCATTCATGACTACACAGTTTCCCTGGTCATCACAGCAGCTCTTAGGTTTTTGGGGCTTGATTACAGTTACAGAGTCACAAAACAAGAACGACTTTAAGTTAAATGAACATGTGAACATGAACTATCCATGTCAACCAAGTACTGGAGAACTCTATTGATGAGTACATAATGCCCAGCATTGATGAACTTGACAAGAACTTGCCAGTTCTATTTTGTCCTTCCTATTCTAAGACTTGGGTATCAAAATCAGGTCTGAAAAAACAAGAATGAACACCAAGGAATAGAACAGTCCACCTGAACTCAACAAACATCTTCAAACAAGGAATGCAGTTTTTAACTGCACACACACAGCAATGAATTTGGGTATGCTAGCAATGGATTTTGACGATGCCCGTAAACTGGAGGGCCAACATCACTAACTTGCCCCCTTCCTCTCCAAGAAGGTCAAGCTCAAAAGGGATGAGGAGGAGGATGGAGTTGAAGACTTTTTGGATAACGAGTAGTAAGAGGATTGCACTTAAATGTCAACTGGTCTTAGCATAACTTGTTCAAGTAAGGAGCAGAGTAAGGAACTTCACAAAACAAACTGAACATTCTATTGAAGGTTGTTCTTGTATATAAAGAAACTGTGAATGAACACCTTGTATGCAAGGGTTTAATTGATCAAGGGGGTTCTGACCTTTGGGTCTGTACTAATTGAAGAGATCTGCTGTAAAAACCACTCTATTCAGGCTATTGCATATTTATTCCTCAGCTCTGATAGGCGATCCCCACCTACTAGTGGCTAATCAATGCCAGTCTGTATGTAGTTGTTTGAAGTCTAACAAGTTTTTGTGAAAACAAAGATTTGAGAGCCAATAATTTGTTTATTCACTAACAAGGGTTCTTATATTTTGAAGGGCTACCAGAAGTTTAGGACAACAAGAAAGTATTCAACACTTTGAGTCATTTCTTGTTATTGTGTAGGTCTTGTCATGGGCAGCATGTGGAGGGAACACGCTCTATAATGTCATCACCCGGATCTTCAAAAAGACTGATGAATGGCCTTTCTCGCCAAGTAAACTGGACAGGGCAAAGCGGGAAAACCTCATTTAAGAAGCTGCACATGAGAGCTGTTTTAGAAAGTGAGTACTCTTAAAAAACACATTAGACACTATGAGGAGGAAAGTGTCATACACTTGATCATACAAAAGAATTTCAGATGGCTTTGCCAGCTTATTCCTAGTTACTTCGACATGTTGGTAATGCATGTGTCGCTCTTTTAATTGATACACTTTTCTACTTGTGTTACAGTCTTGGGATGGATCCCTTTTTAGCATGCTAATTGCATTGCTTATTTAATTGCTAACTAAAATTTAAGTTTGATTCAGCAGAAAATAGCCCAACAGGTCAGTGAAATGTGTTTCATGTTTATAAGCTATACCCCAGTTCACTGTTCTTCGCTTTCCTTCGCATCATCTTATTCTCAAATGTACATTTTTCCCTCTTATTTATCACACAGAGGCCATCCGGAAGAACCCTCCAACCTTGTCCGCGACAGGAGAACAAATCCAGCGTGAAGTGTTTTTTTTTAGTTTATTAAATCAGTTCATATGAAAAGAAATTATTTTTAAAAAAAATTTGTGTCTGGAGTGCATTTTTTAGTTTAAACTTAATAAAAATTTTAAAAAAACAGAAACTTTCGTATTTTGGACTCCATAAGAGGGCGCTGTTCGTGACGTACACAAAAGCAGCGGCTTTCAGATCGAGATCCAGTTTAAGTACACAGCCGAGTCGAGTCGTCAACGTTAGCATCGTCACAGTTTTCGCTTGATACTCCACTGGAATAAATCGAATCGGTAAACATAACGTCAAAGCAACAAAAAGGCAGGGGCTTCCAGATCGTGATCTCAGCCGTGGTCTGGTGCCCAGGCGCGCGCAACGGGTACCAGTTTAAGTATACAGCCGAGTCGAGTCGTCAACGTTAGTTTGGTCACACTTTCCTCACAGTTTTCACTTGATACTCCTCTGGAATAAATCGAATCGGTAAACATAACGTCGAACCAGCAAAAAAAGAATGTTCGGATTAGGTGACCTTTCCTCTTCCTTTACCTCACAACTGCTGGGGATATCTCGGCAAAGAAGTAGGAGTGCCACTACCTGCGTGTGCTATCAACAAGATACGGGAGGCCTTTCCCTGGGAAGAGTACACTGGGTTCGTTGATGTTTAGATCAACAACATAACAACAATAAAACATTGATAGCTGCTTTACATTTGTACCAAGTTTTCAAAACATGGGCCCTTATTTTGATAACATTTGCGTTTTATCTTGAAAATTTAAGTATAACATATGTGATTTAATTTGAGTTTTATCTTGAAAATTTAAGTATAACTTAAATCTTACCCCTCAACACCAGTTGCCCATGTGTCTCCCCAATCAAAAAGTAAATAAAGAAGTTTTCAAAATGGATTAAATGAACCAAACTAAAAAAGTAGATCTAATGGAGATTTTAAATGCAACAGGAGTTGGAGTTAGATGATAGGTATGTAACAACACTGTTCACACAAGTGATCCGAAGGTGCAAATACTCCATCCCCAGCACCGAAGTTCCAGTTATCCCACCAGCCATGTCTGCCAAATACAAGTTCCCAAATAAGGATGAACTGATAAAGCGCCACAGGAGTAGGTTATAAACCAGAATATTTATCAGTCAGCATTCACACCTGATTATGGCTGTCAACAATTAATAAACAAAAACACGACATATCTATAACTTTGAAATAGAACTTAAAAGACTACACAAAATTTAGATTATTATTGTCAGTCCCACAAGCATAAATGATCGTTACAAAGGTTTTCTACTTGCCCAAAGTAACAGATCGTTGACTTTGAAGTGCTTGTCAGAAATAGACGAAATACAAACCACATACATGTTTACATATCTAAAAAGTGTATGTACATGTACATTACAGAAAACTGTACACACTGTATCGGCAAGCAGTGTTCTCCACAGACTTTTTCTTTGGGAGGGCGGCATGACGTAATCAAAATGGCGCCCGTCGATATGACGCCATCAAAATGGCGCCCGTTGGTTTATGACATCATCGCACATGAAAGGAAAAAAACACCCGAGATAATCCTTTTCTAAAAAAATAATCTTATTAACCCCAGGGCCTTGACACTATAGGAGAATGATCAGTTGAAAAGTTGAATGTGGACCGAGCTAGAATTCTGGAAGAGCTACAAGAAATGACACTTAAGTTTGACCCACTCAGTGATGAACTCTAAGAATATACTAAGAACTATAATGCAGCAACTGCAAAACTGAAGGCCTTTCAAAATAAGTATGATTCAATGAAGGCAAAACTGCAGAAATATCATACTCGAAACAATAACAGAAGGATGGTTCGTAGAGAAAAGAAAATCACAGAACTTGAGCTTCAAAAGGAGCAGTCAAAGCAGCAATCTCAGAAACTACTGAGGACACAAGAAAATTCCAATTTGACACAGAAAGCTGTGTCAGATCTCAAATGCAACCTGATTGATGAAACGAAAGAATGGAAGAGGATTTCCAAGCAACTGCAGTACTCAAAGTCGACGAAGACAGATAAATACTTAGATAAAGCTGTTTATGAGAAGGAACTGAATTATTTGCAGTCTAGAGTTCTGTCACTGCATAAAAATAATAATGATCTAGAAGATCTGGTTGAATGACTACCAGATGAGGAGGTGAATTGTTTCCACAATGACGTTATGGACCTACTAGCTTGTTAAATGTTTCAATGGCAAAGGTTGGTGAAGTCAAATTATGATTTAAATGTAATATACGTTTGTTATGGGTTTTTTTTGTAGGAAGTGAAGACTCAGTCAGCTCACCATTGTAAACAACGCACCCAGCAAGTCTGTTCCTCCACAAGAAGACAGGAAGTACATCATCTTTGAGTCGCAACTTCTCAAGCTGTTTACAACTTGTAGTAGTTGTGGTTCGGGTGTTGTGCAAGTCTTCAAAAAGGAAAGCGGCACCCTTTTAACCATGTGGATGAAGTGTGGGAGCTGCAGCCATGGAGGGCAGAAATGGGACACACAACGTCTGGCATCGTATTGTTGTCTGCCGCAACCTTGTTCTCGCGAGGAAGTTGCTCATCAACCCTTCGAATGTTGCAGCACTTAACATGACGTCTATAAGCGAGTGCACATTTTACAAACATCAGATCCATTTTCTGCAGCCAGCCATAAAGAAAGAGTGGAAGATGCACCACAAGCACATCAAACAACAATCGATGAATGAGGGAAGACCTCTCATAATTGGTGATGATGGTCGAGCGGATAGCCCTGGACACTCGGCGAAGTTTGGCACTTACACTGCAATCAACCTTATTAGCAACAACATAGTTGAAACTCAATTAGTGCTGGTAATACTCAATTAGTGCTGGTAATTGTACACTTGAGCTCAGCTCAAAAATTGAGGTTACAAAAATTAATCATACAAGATGATGTATTTAAAAAGTGATTTTTCTTTTTTTTAGGCCGTCGTGATGTCAATAGCAATGTTCTGGAGATTGGCGAAATGGCACTGCGCAAAACATCCTTTTCAACTGAGACGGCACAGGTGCCATTTGTAAGCGTCAGAAATCTCCAAGTCCACACAGAAAAACTCTTCTGCAAGAAACTAGGCGACATCTGGGAAAATGAGCATTTCCGTGATGATGAAATTTTGGATTAAAATTTTGGTATGAAAAGATTTTACTTTCTCTGGAATTTTACGTGAAGTTGTGACTTCCTCAAGCGTTTGTTTAAAAGAAGAGTGTAATTAATAAGTTTAATACTTTGAATGACTACAAGTAAAGGAGTGGCATTACAAGAGATGGTTAACTAAATCACACCTGGCAACCCTGGTACTTTAAAAAAATGGTGGCTTAATTATGTTATCATTGCAGCCTTGGGCAATTTGAACAACCTGATTTCGGAAAGCCACTTGATTGATGATATTAACTTGTATTTAGCCCTCTGACCTTTTACAGTTTCAATCTGGATTAGTCTGTTTACATCCATTTTGGAGTTCTGTCAAACAACAATCCCTCAGTTCCATTAATAATAACTTGTGACTCAATTAATATTTGTTCAATATTTTTTTATACTACTTGCAGGGGGACAAGGGGGGCAGCTCTACAAAACTGGCTTTTCAAGTCTGCAACTTCATAGATGGCAATTCTGCCGACAACACCGACCTCATTGCTATGTTTAGTGCAACCGACTCCTACAACAACATGGACAAGGTTTTTTCAATTTTTAAGGAGGACTTGGTTGGATTGCAACAAAGGTCACAAATAAGGGTCAGGGACAAATCCAAAATATGCCAACTTTTTCTTGCTGGGGATTATGAGTTTTTAACAAAGACTCTAGGGCACACGGGTGGGTTGAGACATGTTGATGTAAGTGATATAAGGTTTGAGTGTCCTGTGTGCAAAGGGGAAGTAGCCAGTGCTGAAGATGTGGTACAAAAACGGTTGGTAGTTGTAGAAAGGCACGCAGGAATGGTGGCAGAATTAAAGAAGCAAAAGGATGAAGGAAGAGAGGAGCTGAATGAGATATTTAAGGAAGTTGAGGCACACATGGGTCCTCTAGAGAAGGAATTAGGACACATTTTACAGGTTGACCTGGGTGTGAAAAAGCAAGCCTATCATTCCCAGTGCTTTGTTGGAAACCATTGCCAGATAATTTGTTAACACTTCGAGAAACTGAGTGTTGTTTTGGAGGGTTTTTCCTCATGAGCAAGAAAGATACAAGAATCTTTTTGCAAGGCTCAGAGCAATATTCAGTTTTTGTGGAAGCACCTTCTTGAGTGATGAGGATGTGGCAGTGCTTTCAGCAAAGCGCTGGGAATTGGGGAGTAGTTTCCTCATGTTTTTCCAGAAGAGAGGATTCTACCCTTAAGTTGCACATGTGCTGATTTGTCAAGTTCCCGAGTGTGCTGCTGCATGGAACACAGTGGGAATGCTAGAGGCATATGGCATTGAAAGCATTCATGCCCAGGTCAATGCAGATGAACGCATCTACGGTAATGTAAGAGACCACAAAGAGAGGATGAGACTAGTGTTTGCCAATCATGGTCAGCGCCTACTTTCAGAAAAAAAACACTTAAGTACCTCACAACAAAAGTGCACAATTGCTGACTGTGATGGGAGGTACAAACTAGTGGGAAAAGTAAAAACATGTTCAAAGTGCTCATCTGTTTATGCAGTGTGATAATTCATTTTTGTTGAAAATTTAACAATGACCGGGTGACTTACTGTGGTTCTAAAACATAAACTGTTTTTAGTAAAAAGACATTGCAGAATTTATAATATATAAACATCTACAAGTTCACAGATTTACACCTAGCTAGCTAACATGGTATAAAGGTGATCATGGTACAAAACACCCCCTGAAATATTTCTGCATAGAGTGCTGCAGTTTCTCTGAAACAAGTACAACTAAAAATGTAGTGTTTGTAGGATTACAAACACTAGGTGTTCGGGTTTTTAATGAAAGTTAGTGGTAGGGCTCATGACCGTAAGGTGCCATGAAAAACTTGTTTTTATGTTCCCATTTCGATAGTGCAAAGGATGGCGGTGTAGTGACATGTATATATTTATGCACCATCAGGCATGCCATACTGACTTGTATATATAGTTAACTTGTGGATTATAACATGTCACGAGTTGTGAGCCAATTGGCCGCACCAAAGGAGTACTGGTACGATAACTACTAGTACAGGATTAGGTGAGTTGACAATATTCCCTAAAGCAGAAGAAGGTTGGTCTTTCTAACACTTTGCAAACTAGGGTTTGTGAATAGTTTTTTAACTTGAAATTGAAGATTGAACCAGACGGCAAGTTTTTTCATTTTTTTAAACCCTCGAACACGGCACCTTAATTTGACAAGCTGGTACGTTGTCAGCACATGCTGACAAGTTGTTCAGTAGGTTAAAATGGTTTGTTTTGCATTTCAACTTTTTATTTAAATCCAAGTGTGTAATTACATTGCCTGAGTAATTTAATCATATTTGTTTGCATAATTAATTAGTTTTTTTTAACTTGATTATCCTTCCTTCTCAATATGTTTCATTGCTGTCAATCCTGTCAATAGTCAATGCATTGATTTTTCTTCAGGTTGGCTTATTATATTTAAATAGTTGTGTGTTCATGAAATACTATAACGAATATCGGTTTGTTTGACATAAAGTTTACATTGGATACTTCTGTCACGCAGGTGTGTAGGTATGAAAGGAGAATGGAACAAGTGTAACATCAAAGCATGAGTCACTGTTGCTATGATGCTGTACGCGCACAGCCCTAAGATTCACAAGTTCTGGCAGGCGGTTGTTGGAGTTGAAATGTGGCGTGAAGGGTCTCCATTAAAAATATTTGGTTTGTTTCAACAAATTGGGTTCTGCCCGCCGACCATCACCGCGGCAGCAAGAGCCCATGTTGACACTATTTGCAAATCATACGACAAAGAAATTTATGACTGGAAAGATAATATTGAGGTAACTTTTCGTTAAACTTTAAAACAATTTACATTTTTACTAATTCCTAAAATCAACCCCCAAATATTGACAAATTAATAATTTCTTTCTACCATAATCGAAAACGCAATTTTATGAAAAAAATTGTTACTATGTGTCTGTTTAAGCATAAGCTACAGAATGAAGATATGGGAAGAGCCCCATTGGACGGCCACAAAGAGTCCCTGCAAAATGGGAGTAGCTACAGCCTCTGCTGGGACAAAATCCAATGGGAAGCTAAACGACACCATCAAACAAGCAAAGCCCAAAGCAAGTTTTACCTACAAGCATAGAACTCCATCGCTTGCTTTTTTGTTATGTAAAATTGTTTTCTAATTAATATCATGAGACCAAATCTGACAAGATTTCTGGGCATTGCAAATTGTCAAAGAGGCCACTTTTTTCAGCTCATGGTACTGTCAGAGCTTCATAAATTGATCTCGGATATTTCAAGAATAGGATGGTGAGTGGACTGGTTGTTCAACGAATCTTGGCTCTCATCCATGTCGAGGCCCATGTTCCTCATCAGTTTTCTGCACAAATGACCAAGAAATCTTCTCTTGTGAATCTAGGCATGATCAACGAAGATCCTGCATCCATTCCTACAAAGGTGTGTGCATTATCATGCGACATTTCCAAGAGAAGTACAGCGTGTACACTCTACCTGTTAACGGAGACGGCCTGAGTATCGAGCACATGAGGTTTCAGAGAGAAACTCCTTGCAGTGAAGGAACATCTACTGATCGCTTGGAGGGACTTCACTTTTGCCAACACCACAAGAGTTTCACAAAGAGGCATTGATGTTGAAAGTAAATCAATCGAGGTGGTCAAAACAACACTCAGAAAAAATCAAACCAAACTTTATTTTAAAACTAAACACCCAAGAAGCTTTGCATCGACAAAGCTCATTAAGCAAATAGGGGGAAAATTGAACTTTAAAAAAATGATAACTTAAATAAAAAACATGATAAATATATAAATAAATTTTTTTTTGTTCTTTTTAACATGCATTCACAAGATAGTATGAACAAAATTTTCAAGAGGGGGTGCATTGGCAGCAAGGGAACTCTTTATAAACTGAAGGAGTACTTCAATCACAGGTCCGTGTCATCCAGGGTCATTGACAACTTTGACCCTGTTTAAGATTTGATAAAGGTTACAATGTAGGAGGAATTTGCCAGAGATACTTTTTGCGCATCATTAATCAAATTAGATAAAAGCAAGAATTGTTCATGAAGTTATGATTTATCTAAGCAGTTTGCCACAGTTATGTTGCCCTCCTTGCTCTAAAGTTGGCAAACATGGAAGGACTGCCGGATGTGGGGGAGGGCTTCCCCGTCGGTGGAGCTCAGGATGATTAAGAACAGTGGCTGTGTACCTTCGCAAACCGAATCGTTGACCACGTCTGGCATGAACTTGAAAGAGAGGATATGGAAACCATTCTTCAAGGGGCAATTGGTGCAGATGAAGATGACGACAATGATGGTGATGCGTACATGTTTTGCTCCTATCGTAAAGGTACATTTGTTTTAAAGTCAATAGTGCCCCCCCAAAAAGAAAGTTAAAAGTATGTATCATGGATGATGCATGCATCAACACACCAGACGGATCCACAAACCAACCTTTGAACCATGAATGTTTTAGGGTCTTTGGAATTATTAATTTTCTGCCTCCATGAGTGTGGGTAGATGATTGTTGCTGAGATTGAAAGGTAAAGAATGGAAACATGATTTATTTCCGAGCGTGCATGTAAGGGCACAGAGGGTTACTCCTCCAATAAATGATAAATTCACTACCAACAGTAGTCATATACCAGCACTAACATTGCAAAATCTGACGTTAGAGAAGCAAAACATTTGAAAAACTTTAAGACCTTGGTGATGGCAACTTCCAGGTTAACTTCATGAAGAAAATGAAAGGAGGGAGCTACATGTACTTCTAGCTGGAGACAGCTGAAATCCACATCCATCCTAAGACGGACTTTGTTGCTATGCTGTCAGAACCAGAGATGGGGAAAACATCAACGGGCTGTGGTGTACCAATATAGTGTCCATCCCAAGACAGACTTTGTTGCTATGCTGTCAGAACCAGAGATGGGGAAACATCAACGGACGGTGGTTTATCAATATAGTGCTGTGGAACTCAGCAATATTGCTAAGGGCAAAAATCTAAAGGGACAATGATAACTTTATCTCTGAAAAGAAATTATTCCCAAATATTGTTAATGTTTCTGTCATTGAAAGTGATCACATGTATTTTTAATGTTTAATGATAAAAATTGCTTTGTGCTTGTATTTGTTTATTAAATATTTCTAAATGTTGATTTCTGTCATTGCAAGTGTTTATATATTTTGTAAATATTTCCGGATAAAATTACAACTAGGGCAATTGGCAACTAGGCAGCCTAATAACTGGTGATGAAATGAACAATTTGTTAGACGATTCTTAAACTATTGTTATCATGTCCTTTCTTTGCACCCTTTTTATACAGGCAACATTCAGGTCAACATACTCATGAAGTTGAGTCGGTTAAAGGAAAATCAGAGTGAAATTAAGAAACTCTTGCAAAAACTCATAAGTGCTGGAACATCCAAAGATGATGATGTATCTCTAGACCAGCCAGTGAATTCGGTGGGAGAGTTGGAGGCCTTAGATGCTCAACTCGATAATATGACATTCAAAAAAGCGATGGTACGTTAAGAATCTTTAGTTTCTGTGAGCATTTAATGCTATAGCCAGTCTGTGGAGCGAGGAGATCAACCATAACTTCACAGTAGTTATCTATTGTTGGTTTCCAGTATTCTTTGAAATAAGGGCCTGCTCTAGGGTGTCACATCAAAGTTGATCACCATAATCCATCTTGATCCATCCATAACCAATCCTGAAATGTTACTGTCATTAATTAGGATTGGCCTATCTTTAACAAAATGAATATTAACAAAAATTTAAATTTTTTAAATTATCACACCTGTTTGATGTAAATGTCTTAATTAACAAATACAATAAAGCTTTGTCAATGCCTGCATCGCATACCAGTCAATGTATGAGCCCGTGCCCCTACTTGACTTTCGCAGAAGAGTTACGAGAGGTATTCTATCACTGGCCAGAGCAGTTGTTGTGAACAAGCGAGGAAGACCACAATCCCCCATTGTATCCTGCCTACCCACCAAAGTCGAGTCAAGGCCACACAGTAAGTGCATCACTTGCTAGATATTACTGTGTGTCAATGAGAAAAAGAACTGCTTCACAGCAAGTTGGAAAGCCATGTTTTATTTTCCATCAAGTCTGGGTTTGATTACATCAGTGCCATAAACAGAAATCTTCATAGTTTGGGGATGGGGGGGGGGGGGGGGGCCAAAGTGGGAAAAAAAAAAAAAATTTTTTGTG
>JAUELU010116021.1:0-43571 GCA_032357145.1 Evasterias troschelii | reverse complement strand
GTGGTCACACTAGTCTTATCTCATGGTTTGTTTTCACACTGCTACATGTTTGATTTCACTCTTCCCCTCACATACATACGACTGTTATTTCGAAGATAGAATAACTGAAACCATCCAATGGCGTATTTGGTTACTTGAACATTGGACATATATAACCTGCAACATCAGAATTACGTCCACCCTAACCAAAATTGATTATAGGATTTGTGCATGTATCTTGCTAGGTTCTAAAATATGTTTCACATTGCATTATGGGTAAAATATTTCCAGGAGGAGCATTTTACCTCTTTTCAGTTACTTCTTACCCATTGTTGTATAAAGGTTACACACTTTTAAACTTAAACAAAATTGTTACCACTTCATGAGTGACTTCCACCTGTGTGTTTTGCAAATTGATTTATCTCAAAATGTAGTGTAATGATTATCTTTCCTCTGTTTTGTTAATTCTATGAGAGGCTGTCTCGAGCTACCATAACAGAGTTTTCCACAAGTGCATTGGATTTTAGGGTGATACAAATCACGGGAGTAAACACTGTCTTAGTTTGTATTCAAAATGGGGGTTAGAGTAAGGTTTAAGGTTAGAGGTTGAGTTATGCTTATGTTTAGGCTTAGATTGCACATTGAATCTAGGCCACAAAGTGTAACCTACGTCCGCAATGGTAGAGTTCCAAGGTCCTGCTAATTGGTCTATCGAGGCATATCAGATCCGGCGAGCCACACGTTACTTGATCTACCTCACAACTAACTGCAATACAAATTAAATTGCAAACATTACTTTGTGGCCTAAAAATAAAATGTATAGGATTGTTTAGCTGAAAGCTTGCGAGATGTAGTTGGGGCCAGTGACTTGAGACAACTTCAATATTTCACAATGTGGTGGTTGCATTAATAATATTATGTGACTTTCAAAAAGCACTGCTAAACAGTTTAAGACTTAGCCTTTAATGGTAAGATTTAACATATGGATCTGTGTTGGAAAATGAATTGAGCTGTACATTCTGTTTCTGCCCTAGAAACTGACAATCATTATCAATGATGTTACTGTGGTGAAAGACCCCAGGTGATAGCCCACACTCTTGGCTTGCGGAAAGTGCTACAAGTCCCCCTTTTGTGTTATTTACTCATTGCATTGACGTCAAACGCGGTTTCTCACACCTCATGGTCTATGATTTTTGGCGTCACATGCATGTATAAACGTACCATTTGCGACAAAATGCACGCGTGCTGCCCAGACTGCACACCATTAGTGACACAGGGGTTTTCCAACTTCCAAAATAGTCCGGGAGCCCGGCAAGGTTTATTGAAAATGTTCAGTGCAAAATATTTGAAGTGTGGGATATGTAGCACTCGCACAGAGAACCTTAACATGTGATTTGTTTAAGTGCACTCAGTGTTGTTTGGAGGGGAGACCCATCAACTTACACAGAAAGTCGATTTGGTGAAAATGTTGAGTGCAAGCACAGTTTCTTCATGGATTGAATGGCTTTGGTCCACTGACTAGGATTTCCGTAATTAAGTAAACAAATAATGGTGCCAAGTTTAATTACACTTTTAATCGAAATGTGGAGTGCAATGATGAAACATGTGTCAATGTGTTACACCGTGCTGACTGAAAATCAACTAGTTAAGAAAATGTTGGTGCCATCTTTACTAAAGAAAGTGGTCATAGGTCAAAATAGGTCAACATGATGATTGCAAGCAGGATGTAGTCATGGATTGAATGAGATTTCGCTTTTTAAAGAACTTAATGTTGGTGCAAAATATACAACAAAAATGAATGCCCTTAATTAGCACTAACTACACTTTTAATCAACCTTTTGAGTGTGAGGATTAATCATGTGTCAAAGTGTACCTGATAAAATCAACTCCATTTTTAGGTGGTGTCAACTTGTCTAAGGAAGGGTCAAAAGTTAGGAGAGGTCACTTTTGTTTTCTGAAGAAACGCATCAATATTGCCAAATTTAATAGGGAAGTCATTTAAATACCACCCATTACGATGGATAACTGAAATTTATTACTTTTGTTATCGACATGTGGGTTGCATTATATAACAAATAACCCCGTGAAAATTTACATCATGTTTGCAAGATTACAATTCTGACCATTTTAACTGTACGGAAATGATTTGTTTAATTTGATTGTAAACAACTAGCTGCAAACTGAGAATAATTTGAGTCAACTTCTTGATTTTTGCAGTTTCATGTATTTTTGCATGAGTCCGTCCGTTGTCGTTGATGCACACAGTTCACAAACGTTTATCTACCTAGTAGGAAATTGACCTATATACTTAACATGTAATCAATCTAGACTAATTTAGGGCTCAATCCTACACTAATTCGAATAATATTGTTCACTCTTGTCCAATTCGATCAGAGATGTCCCCTGAGCACCAAATTAAAAGCATTCTTCAATTATTACAAGTAGAAAGGCATCACATTTTATAAACTACAAAATAGCTGCCATTATTATACAAACAATTGTTATTTATTTGCGTGATAAACTATATAATTATTCCGTAAATATTTGTTTGCAAATAAATAAACTTTATATTCTGTAATTAACATCCAATAATGACAATGATGTGTCTTTACCATGTTTGAAAGGTCATTACGTTTGATTAGCACTAATTTGAGTC
This sequence comes from Evasterias troschelii, assembly GCA_032357145.1. Lineage (NCBI taxonomy): Eukaryota > Metazoa > Echinodermata > Asteroidea > Forcipulatida > Asteriidae > Evasterias > Evasterias troschelii. Next base: position 40,936 of record JAUELU010116021.1, on the reverse strand, counting down.
AATAATATTCATACTTAAAAAAGGTTATGTAGCTGCCGCATTCATAAAACAATAAACACGATAAGTCTTTCTGAACATCTGGTCATGGCAAATAAAGTGTGTAAACGAAAGTTTTCAGGATTGGTGATTATTATTAGCAAATGTAATCTGTATGCTTAGGTGATGTTGCTCACTGTGTCTTAGCCACCCCCCCCCCCCCACGCCCAACCCAACATCATTGTCTGTTATTGTCTGTCAATTTGTCTGTTGAACCAAAATCCAGGAAATGACCTTTGACCACACACCCGGGCTCGTTACATTGGTGGCAGCTGCGGGATTCAAGAATATAAATTATAGGACTGACAGGCGAGCGTAGTAACAAAATCCGGCAGTGTTTTATACCGAGCCTGTGGGAAAATCTACGGGACCAGAGAGTAATCAAAAACCTGGCAGTGGTTTGTACCGAGTTTTCGAGACGACGGCATAGCGCCGCAGAAAGTAAAGCGTTATTGAAAGGCTTGGAAGTGGTACATCCGAAGCTGGTGTGTGGGCCCACGCACATAAATTTGGAGTCGCATGTACAAACTTACGTCCGGATTTCCATCCGCCCGAAGCCCTCCACCCGGAGCCGTCCGACCGGAAGCAGGTTGCCGGAGCCATCTGCCCGGAATTAACTTGCCCAGATAAAAAGGAGTTACACAAATATATAAATAAACAATAGAGTATAGAGAGAATGGATAGATGAAACACACAATGGTTGGCTGCAAGGCACTCCACTTTGTGTCAAGTGGACTTGTATCACGTCCTTGATATGGAATTTGAGAGGGTTTCCCGATATAATGAACTGTTGTCCAACAGTTTAAGTCATTTGGTTGACAGGTCCACTTGCCAAAAACCACATTTGCAAATGGTATTTTTGGGAATGCAAACACTTGTAGCAGTGAATTTACATCTAATGGTACTCACTGGCAGATTATTCAATCTCCTTCCAAGTGTATACATAACTGGGAAACTAGCAACTGGACTAGGAAAAAATCAAAGGCCCTCAGTGATGCACAGAGAGGGGAAATCCTCACAAAGGGAAGTGTGGAATGACTCAGGAGTGGGTATTTCAGGGATTAGAACCAAACTAGGGACTCACACGGAAAGCGCCAAATGCCATGGACAGGAGAAGACAATGTTGTGGTCGGGGTAGCTCAGGGATTCATCCTTCGTGACCAAAAATCCGGAGTTTATCTCCCCACATGGCACTAGAAACGGACTGCCATTGATTAAAAACTCAGTGGTGTCTTCAATTTGACGAAGATTGGACACGAAGGTTGATCCAGCTAGCTGCTTGTCAAATATTCGGCGGGAAAAACATGATTATAACGTACATGCCAGCGTCTCCTTTGAACCACCACGGTCGTTCGACCAGCGCCTTCCATAAATTTTGAGAATGGAGTCAAGTTCACCAGTCGAAAGTTTTTTTGTGTGGGGCATGAGGCGCCACATGATGACAGATGGGAATGAGGTAGTAATGAGATGTTCCAGACCCAGAACACTGCTTAATCAACTAACGAACTCCGTTGTGAGATTAAAGTCAACCGACAAATTGGACAAATGCTTGACAATGATAGCACTACAAAGTCGTCCACCATCGTGAGGGAGGATACAAAGGACAGGACCCCAAAATAGTCGGTAGTGAAACAGCTGAGCCGCCTAAGACTGCGATAGCGCTATAAACTGATACGGTCAACCGGCAGTACCAAGAGACATATCATCAAGCCTGACCGGTATGATTGGAAGGGGTTGTGGAACCCTACCTCAAGCACTTCGAGATGTGTTCCACCGTAAATGGTTGGGACAACAAAGAAAAATGTAAGTACCAGCCGTACTGGTGACAGGATCGGCACAACAAACCCTGGAGAGTCTGCAAGATGACCTTGAAGACTACAATCAACTAGTCAAGTGCTTGGAATCTCGCTTTGACCCCTCCGAAAGAAAGAAATTACATAGAGCCCAATTGAGAAATCGTCGCCAGAAGCCACCAGAAAGCCTCGTGGAAATTTCGGAGACTGGTAAACCAGGTGCATTCCGAACTACAAGAGGGTAATCGTGACCGCATAGGCAGCGATCATTTCTTGAACACCCTGTAGTGTCTTGGATGAAACAGTGGCAGCCGCCGTAGAGATTGGGGCTCTGGACAAGATTGAGAATGGTCGCCAGTCCTCAGGTCACCAAAAACTCCGAAGCGCCACTGTAGAGGCCGCTCAAGTAGAGAAACCTGTCGTTGAAATAACGTCCCATGAGACTTCTGGTATTCACCAGCAGTTACAAGATGTCATGGAACGGCTAAAAGAGGAAATGCGATCGTGTTGGTTGCACAAGGTCAGCAACAGAACCGGGGGATCTAATTGTTGCTGTGCCTGAGGGCCATGGAACAGCGGGACTTGAGGGCCCAACATTGATATGCAAGTTGAGAATGTTGCTGCGGTGAGTAGGGAAGGTTTTCACTTGGATGCATGTATAAACAAGATGTGTATAGACATGTTATTGGACACAGGGGCCACTATGTATCTGCTCTCTGTAAAGGTTGTCCGACGTTGGTCAAAAGAAGATCAAGCTACAATTGTTAATACGGACACACATGTACTGCTTGTAAACAGCAATGCGTTGTCAGAGAGGTTGAAGCAAAGCTACAACTGGCAGGAATTAGCATACCGGACCGTTTTGTTGTGGCTTCAAGCGGTAGTGTGGTGCTGCTGGGACTAGATTTTATGTGCAGCGAGAAGTGTGTGATAGATGTCACCAACAGATGCAGGAATCGTGCTGCCACGAGGGATACAGCAAATATACGTCAGAGCTGTCTGGTGACTGTAGCAGAAATAGTCGAGATTCCTCCTTTAACCGAGATGCTACTTGCTGGAAGTCTGGAGGATGGTGCTATGATGGTTTCTGATGGGTTGTTGAGCCTTTTGAAATGTTGGTTGTCATGGTTGCACCATCAGTAGGTAGCACCAGTTCAGATAAACTACCCCCTTCGCTTGACCCAACCAAGATATGACCCGGTAATACTTCACAAGGGTACAACGGCAGCAACATTCATCTCAATAAATTCGATAGGCCCCGAGATCAAGGTGAAGGGGAAAACCTTAAGGCCTCAACCAAATCAGCGGAAACAACCCAGGACCCAGAAGTTTCCCGAAACCCCGGACAAAACATCATGGATTATAATGGTGAACCTTAGGCCTGGAAGTTTGGAGAGGAGAATTCGTAACGCGTACCACGAAGTGACCTGTCAAAAAAAAAGGCATATCGGGTTTTAAACAAATTATTTATATACGCATTACTGTTATCATTTTCAGCAAGTTTGAATACCGAATACTTAATAGTTTCGTAAATACACTAATTAGTAAAAACGATGTGTCACTAGATTTGCCGTTTTGTATTTCAGCGAAGTGACCTATCTCAGAGTGAGGCTTTGGGTGCGTAGAGTGTGAGAACTTAATCCCTAAAGTGCCTGCCAACTTGTGTTGATTTTTTTCCCCTGTTGTCCTTGCCGATCAAGGTGTCTTTATAATGTTTGGAAACTGCTGGTGTTTGACTGGTTTGCCACAAACAAGACTTGGAGTTACGTCCTTACCAAACGGTTAATAAGATGAACAGCATTAACCGTTGTCTTGGAAGTATTTGGGGTGAGGCGAAGGACGTGAAGAAGTCTGCAACCCTTTTCAAGTCATGTGTTATGTTTTTTGGGGCGTCTCAAAAATCAGATGGGTGGCAAGGGCAAGGTCATCAGCATAGTTATATAAATTCCTGGAGGTGGTGTCAGGTTGTCACTCACAAAGGTGCTGAAGCATTGAAGCACAATCAGATCCTTTAGGGAGGCCCTCATTTTATGCAAAGCCTGTTTTAAGAGCTAGTTATCAGCAAGTCTCGATGAATGTATAGTTGAGAGCTAGAACTTGATTTGCACTGCAACTAGATTAGAAGCATTCTTGTGCGCTAGGCAGAATAGGTTCTTCTGTAAGAGAACGTATGATGACAGGTAGGAGATGCTGAAATAATAATAATGTGGAGAGGAGTGATTGACGTGCAAGATTACATGGTTTTAAAAACAATGCCCTTTTCGTATATCTTTGGTGTTGAATAACTTGTCATTTGGATGTGATAAGATTGTGAGCCATTTGGGGTCAAGGAACGTTTTTGGGGAAGAATGGCCAATCTTCCCATTTCTATATATATTTAAATCCATTTGATCAAACTGCAAGGCGTGGTGCTACACCAATAAATGCAAAAACAAAAACATGACCTTGACTGATCTTGGATGAGTTGAGAGTACAAGAGTTTGATTTGTTCTAACCCACACAAGTTGGACATATGCTTAATGAACATATCACGATGTATCAAAATTGACCAAAAATTATATTTTTAACCCCGATTATCATAATCTTAGAAAAAGAATAAGGCCTTTTGTGAAAAATTCTCCTTTTTAATACGTATACAAAAACGCATGTAAAAACAGCAGAATTGTGATAATCACCATCAATGACCATTATAAACAAGTCTTGCCATTAATTGTTATCGCATGCTTAAAATACAAACAACCTGCAAAAGGATGAATGATCCAACCTTTGACCCTTTCCTGAGTAAAGATGGCACCACTTTCAATTTTCTTTACTAGTTGATTTTCAGTCAGCACAATTAATGTAAACATCGACACATATTTCGTCCTTGCACTCAAAATGCATAGTAAAATTGCAATTAGCATTACAAAGTTCCTTCTTAAATACAATTGGAACCAATATTCGTTTTCTTAAATATGGAAATATAATTCATTGAGAGCACTCCAGATGACGTCAGTTGAAGTGGACAGGATGGGCACAGGAGACGAGAAAATAATATTCACACACTGCATGGGTCAAACGCGGCCTGCCCTCAAGCAGATAAATTCTTACCATTTTGTCTTGACTCTAATTGAAATGAAAACCCAGCAAAAGGTGCATCGCTATTGGCCGCCAAGACAATCCACATGAGTGAGTTTCTCGATGCAAACGCAGCCAATGGGTTACTACCATCAGTCAGTTTTGGTCCAATCTGTGTTGTCTCATTTGTTGCTGTGTCACCCCAACCGAATGATAACGGGAAAGGACTTGTGCTACTTGGAATGTCCAATACTAGTACGGAAACAAAAACATGGTATCTAGGGGGTGCCACTATTTGCCAATTACACTCCATGTTGTAATCCCGATACGAGGGATTAAATTGAGAATGGAGGGTGAAGGGTTGAACGTGATGCGAAAGCTCGATAGACCTGCGACCACATGGAGCTAAAAACAAATAAGACAAAACTTCGGTGAGAAACTGTTAGCATTGCGAAGCTAGGTGGCAGCAGACTACTTGCACACACAAAAACGTGCTCGAAAATGTGAATCTGCCACGTGTCATAATTACATAGTTAAACACAAACAACAGATCAATATATAATACAATTTGAGTCTGCACGGCTTCTGAAAGTTACAGTCTTGCAATAATGCATAATAAAGGCTGTTAATTTATGAACTGAAAAGACATTATTGTTGTAAAAAGGTATGCACAGTGAGTGACGCTGGCAGGAAATCCATCCACATGTCAAGAAAAAACATACAGCACCCTTGTGGTAAATCCCAGCCATGCTATATTACATGATATCCTCCCCTGTACCATAACACACGGTGCAGAAGGGGTGTCAATCAACAGGGGTCGGTGACTTGGGTCAGAGGGGCTGACAAAAATAAATAATAATAATCCCCCATTGCGCCTGTGCATTAGTTTGTACATAAAGCAATGACTGCCTGGTTAATGTCAATGACACAAAAGTCACGCAAGTGGTCGCCAAAAGTACTGGACCTATTGAGTTGATTGAAAACATCTGTTCCCCAACTAGCTTGGGGTCCTTTAATGTGTTGCCATCATTTGTGCGGTTAGAAAATGTGAGACCCCTTGCGCACCCTCTGAAGTGATATATTACGTGAGACAGTCACGACTGCCGACCAGTCGAATATATGTTTGGCTGAATCAGGTGCCTCCTTTGAGGCTGTAAACTTACAATGATTACATAATTAGCGCTGATATCCGTCGATCAGTGACGCTAATCGCACTTCAACAGTCAGTATTTGTCTGCAAGGTGTGTAGAGCTAAGTTTTAAAGTATAAGACCTACATAGCACCTTCTGTGACGCAATTTGCAGCAAATCAAAACAGGAACACCGGGGCGAACACTCACTCTTTTCTATAAGTGCACTGTTTTTATTTACGTGCATTACACAACAAACAGGATATCACAGGGCATCTAAAGTAGGGTCTACAATGTAGCCTATTGTTGTTGTTATGCATGATCAGTGAGGCTTAAAGAATAATGCTGAGTGTCCCAACATTTTTTTTTTTTTTTTTTTTTTTCTCACACTTGCATCTTAGTTTTAGTCACAGCTGAATATCTTATTAACGAAGTTTAAACCAATTTCCTACGGTTTTTCTTTCAGAGATAAGCTTCAGGTTTGGTTAGTTAAAACACTTATATCAACAAAGTTCAATGATTACCATCATTTGCTCAGAAGTTGAGCAAGTGTGATTTCATTAACAAATGAAAGACCAAAGATGTCTCCACAGGAATGTGAAAGACTAAACACAAACATAAACAAGTTTAAACCACAGTGTTGGTTCTAGAACACAACAAAAGGCGAACACTCCCACCCACCGTCGAACCCGTCCCGGCTACTCCATCCCCAGTAAGGAGTCGTAAAAGTAGGCGCACTGGAACTCTTCGACTAAACAAAATACATGATAAAACGTTACTTACCACATACAAAAATATTGTCACCCAGACACACTTCATATTCACCGCAAATTATGTTCGAGTGAAAACAGCGATTTTCAGATCTACACAAAATCTCGTTATCCAAACAAGACTCTGCAATATGAAATGATGCAAAATATATAATTAGTACTATACATTTGGGATATCATTGTATTTACAGATCATTTGCTTAAAATAATATAAATTAAGTTGAGGTAGTATGGTGCACACGTATAATAATAAATAATAATAACATTGTTTTAGCGCTTTTTACAAAAGTTGCTACAAAGCGCTTTAACAAATAAAAACAATACTTACAAATACACAACTACACATTATACAAGCAATAACTTCACAACATAAAATAGGCCAACTAAAAAAAAACTGAACACTAGTGAAGAAAATTCAAGGTAATGTTTACATAACTTAGGATACCCGTGGGTTTTTAGTTGAGGTTTAGAAGTACTGAGGGTGTTAACTGATCAAACAAAGTTAGGGAGACGGTTACAGCATGTTGGTCCACTGACTGCAAAAGCCAATATTTGTGCGAAATTGTGGGGTAGTCAATACTACAGAAGAAGTGGATCTTAAATTGTACAAAGACTGACGATATTGGAGTAAATTATAAGGTTGGATGGAGCTATAATAGGCAAGGATTTTCATTTAAGTATTCATTTCAAATCAATTAATAAAAACAACTCAACAAATTCAGCTAGTACTGCGCAATATTGGAGAAACAAATTCACTGACCATTACTGACCAAACTGATGTGTCAAGACATCCTATATTCAAAAGACCTTCCAAAAAGATGGTCCCTTTGGTGACAAGTCTTCAAGCGTGAAAAGCCATGACAGAGATGGTTACAAAGCTTGCGCATGCAGGAAAACATCGCAGCCATACAAACACAACTGGATAACATGTTAAAGCCACTCGATACCTTTGAGTCATTTCAAGAGATCTCATTAAAGGTCAAAATATAGCATTCAGAAGAAATTTAAGAGGTGTAATCCGCTGCCACCTTTCGAACCAATGAATACAGATAAAAACTTGAAAACATCCTTTAGTCACCGTCAGTACCTTTGATGTGATTGACAGTCTTTTAGACATTTAATAATACACTCAATGTTTTGAACTGTACAAATATCACCTTTTAATCCTAGGAATGATGATTTGTTCTGAATATATATATGAATAATGTAAGATATTTGAAAATGTTTTACTTCTGAATTGAACAGGAAGTAAGTAAAATGTTATAAATGTTCTTTGGAGCGTTTTCCAACCTTTTAACGACCTGTCCGATGATGTAAAGAACGTAACAATCTAAAGTGTGGTTCATGAGTTAGGACTTTTACAATTGTTAAACTTTGATTTATTAAAATCCGGTGTCATCATGACGTCATTAAGTTCGTGTCGTCTTGATACTGAGGTTCAAATATCTGATAAGGTTCAATGTTAAATTCAATCTTAATCTTCTGTTATTCGGTAGATAAGCCCAAAATTGATTTTTGAGGAAAGAACAACGAGACGAACTTCGACCAAGGATAACGACCCGGAAGTTCAGGTCATATCGACATCAACTCGATACCAAATTAGAAATAATAATAGTTTAATACTTGAAATACATGACGAAACTATTTAAGTGCCGTCCTCACGTTAAGGTTCAAGTTTATGCCAAGTTTCAAGGTTCGACTAATTTTATTTGTTTAGTTAAACGACAGAAAAGAGTTGCGCGGAAGAAGAATATTTTTGAGATGAAAAATAAACCACAAACAAAACTAGAAATTTAGTTAGGATCACATTTGATGTAAGGCGTGATTAGTTAATGAGGGCCTTTTAGATGACAGATGGTTTGTAAATATCCAATATGTGGTTCAGAAGTCATGTTTTTTCAAGAATAAAGTTTCTACTTCCGTTTGACTCGGAAGGCAATGTCAAATGAGGCCACACTTGGTAGCATTAGTGGAGTCTTCTGAGTCCTTTCTTATGATGTATATATACAAAATATCAAACAAGGGGTTCAGGATTTGTGGTTTTTGAAATATTAAATATTATTTTATAACTTGGACCGGAAGACAAGGTCAAAATAATTCGCATATTGTGTAGCAAGTAATAATTATGTTATTACCTTTCAGATGATGTTTGAATTGTTAAAATCCATTGTGTGATTCAGGAGTTAAACATTTTTTAAATATTAGATATAGGCCCTATTGTCCGCTGTGGTGCAATATAAGTTCCAACACCGATGGATGTGAAATTTGTACCACCATGGTCCCACACAGCACTGATAAATACATTTACGTGCAAAATATTCACATGTGCATTTAACAGAGGATGTCACCGAAACTGCACGTTCAACTGATACGTGCGATTTATCGTCCTTTTTGGACCAAGTATGAAGATAAAAATGTAGTCATAATGGTGCAAACATTTAAGCAGGCTTAACGTTCTACAACCTGAGACAAAAATTAGGCTGAAATTATCATTACTTTTTTAAGATATGACTAATAAAACATATGAAATTTGAGCCGAAATTCTGAGTCTAATGGCTTATGCTCTGTGCAGCGTTTTTTCAAAATTGCAACGACCTATCTGACAACGGTAGATTGTAAAATTCCCTTCATTGGTTCATGAGTTATAATTGTTCAAGTGTCAAACTTTGACTTAATGTTATTTGATACCCGATGACGTCATAATGACGTCATCAGATGTGTTAGGGTCCAGTTGTCTGTTGAGTTTCAATGCTTATATCAGTTTCAATCTTGAGTTATCCTGAAGATAACACCAAAAACGTGTTGTAAAAAAAAATAATAATAACAAATGGTCATTCGGTACGACCAGATGAAAACAACAACGAATTTGATGTATAATTTCAAATGTTGCCATACTCTTGAACTATCATATGCCAATTAATGAATATCATGGCTTTCAAATTCAATAAGATACATAGATAAGCAAATGATCTTTGTTTAACTTTACAGACCCTGTAATTCGACATCTGATGACGTCATCATGATGTCATGACAGCTCTGCTGTCTCCATAATAAGATTCAATTGTCTGATGAGTTTCAAGGTTCAATTTAGTTTCAATCGTGAGTTATGATGTAGAAAAGAGTTATAGGAGAAAAAAGAAGAAGAAGATGGAGAAGAAAAATCAGAACAATGTAATAATAGAGGTGTTCGTGAACATATTGCACGAACACCTAAAAACAAAACAAGAACAATAGGTGTTCGTGCAGTATTTTACAAATACCTGAAAAAAACAGAACAAAAACAAAAGTTGTTCGTGATCATTTTGCACGAACACCTAAAAACGAATTGCCTCTGACGTGCAATAATTTAAAAATATATAAATAATAATCATCAAGGCTCACAAAGATTTTCCATCCACCTTTATCACTATGAATAAAGTACTTACTACATCCAAGCTCGTCCCCATAGTCTTCACAGTCCACATAACCATCGCAGATAGACGAGTCTTGTATACATGCACCAGTCGGACACTTGTACTGACCCGAGCTGCAATCTGAAAGGTAACCAACGAAATGGCAAACGTAACAGCACGCCTAATAATAGTTTTTGTTCCAAGACGATGAGGTTGTGCAAGCCCAAGTAAATAGGTCGCGGAATTTACAACTTGAGTACGGGCCTACTTTTGACTCAGGGCCTGTCACACCTTGACGTTTTAGGCAGCGTATGCCGCCGACGTTTGGAAAATTTGCCGAATACGTTGAAAAAGGTATGAATTTGTTGTGTATAAGTTAAGAGCATGCTGAAGCACGCTAGTATACGTCGTAATACGCCAGGGTCGTCGAAAATTGTTGAGCATCCCCAAAAATTTACGACTTATGCCAACGAAGTAAGTTAAAGTAAGTAATACGATCGTTGACACACTTTCACACACGTTACTTTTAAGTTACTCATAAGTCAACATACGTGGAGATAATTTCTAGCGTCCCAAAAGTTGTTTTCCAACATTATGAGTAACGTGCTTGGAACCTGTGTTGAACCCAACGCATATTGATATATGTGGACGTTTTGACGTGTTCCGGACGACCACAGAACTTACTGAACGTGTTTCTAACTTATAATGGCGTATTGGCTGCGTTTAGGGGAATTAAAAGACTTACAAATTGGGTTCGCTGGAAGAACCCGTCAGTACTCCTCATGAATCCATGGTGAGCTGTGATTTCTAGTGCAGTTATGATTGGAATAATATATCGTAGGGCATAAGTTGTAAACGCCGGCAACAGGCTTAGCACTAGTTGGTATTCGTTGGTATAAGTTTATATAGGTTGTAGAAACGTTCTACATGAGTTACTATTACGTTATGCATACGTCCAATTTGTTATGAATACGCTATGTATACGTATGGCGAGCCAAAGTAGCATTTATTAGCATTAGCAACGTCTTTAAAACAATTTAGATATATCTCTAAGTATTTAGAGATATCTCTTAATCGTTTGAAAGACAATTTATTTGTCTTCTTAATAAGTGACATACAGAACATCATTCTTTGTCAATGATTTAAAGATATATTTAACTGATTAAGAGATATCTCGAATTCTTTTAGAGATATCTCTAAATGTTTTAAAGATATCTTTAAATCATTTAAAGATATCTCTAAGTCTTTTAAATGTATTTTTAAATGTTGGCATCAACGATTGCTTTAAACACACCATGCTAATGCTCACAACGATGTCTTTTCATAAAACATATATTGAAAACATCGTTAACTTGAAATGCCTGATATTGTCGTCAACAATGCTGACATTAAGTGCATTATTTGGCAAGGTGGATGACTTTAAACTCGTTCGTTTCCAACTTCGATTAAATGGAATGCATTCCGAGAATAACAGCATTGACTTGAGTGTGCGGCGCTTCCTAATTTGGGAACTTTACGGAACCGTAACCAATTTAGAGATATCTCTAAATCATTTAGAGATATCTCTAATTCATTTAGAGAAATCTCTAAATCATTTAGAGATACCTTAAACCATTTAGAGATATCTCTAAATAATTTAAAGATATTTCTAAATCATTTAGAGATATCTATAATTCATTAAGAGATATCTCTAAATCATTTTAAAATATCTCTAAATCGGTTACGGTTTCGTCGAATCACAAAATACCATGCTGCTCTGCACAATCAAGTAAATGGAGTTGCCATGAGTGGCTTTTAAGTTACCGATGATGATAGTCAAGTATTGCATTTCAAGTCAATGCTGATGCCAGTTACTTTAACATTGTAAGTAATTACAATGTTGTCAATACAAATACCGTATTTTAAGAAGTCCATGTTACAAACATTTTAACAACAGGTCAATGCAGTTGCCAAATAAAATATGGGGTACATATATCTCTAAATCTGTTAGAGATATCTCTAAATCTTTCATAGATATCTTTAAATCATTTAGAGATATCTTTAAACGATTTAGTGATATCTCTTAATCATTTCAATATATATTTAAATACATTGAAGACATCGTCGATGGCGTTAACCAAAAATTAAAGACGTTGCTAATGCTAATAAATGCTACTTTGGGTCTCCATATATACGCCCAAAATTGAAAGAAACATCGATAGTTCAGCGTATACCGGCATTTAAGAGAAATTTTGATACGTGGGCATACGCTGGCTAAAACGTCAAGGTGTGACAAGGCCTTTATAGATAATGAAGTAATCTGAACGCTGGAGAGCTTTGTCCGTTTTGAAAGAAACATACCGCCGATTAGATCGGTGCCTTTAATTTGTCCAATACTGTCCACCAGAGCTGTGTTCTTGCTTCCACTGTTTATTGCCTGTTCAACAGCTAGCGCAATTGCCGTGCCTGGTCAACCCTTGCTCTATGGGTCAACCAAGTGTTACTACACTGTGTATAAGCATAAGCCAGCACTAAAGGCTGCATTCCGCTAAATCAATTCTCATTGCTTAAAGTGGGACTTGCTATACATTCAAAATTACACACAAACTACTAAAAAGTCTCACAGCTTTTCACAGTGAAGTGACAATTATTAATTTACCGTATCCAATTGTTAAATGACTTCTGCACTTGAATTATCTGCTCTATTTTATAGAAGGAGTCTCTGGGCCGGTTGAGTTTTTCACCCACCAAATAAAAACCAGTGCACCAATGTAATTTTACAAACGTCCGAGCATCTGTCTTGAAAAAATGTCCCTACACCTCTCGGCAAAGAAAACAATTGTTTTCTCAGGGCCAATGACATCCAAAATACTTACAGGCAACACGCCCCAGGTCACAATCGGGCAAAATGTTCACACTGTATCCTTGTTATTGGACTCTCAAATCTGTCTGATAGTGAATTTTGAGTATCAAATAAGAAACCACAAGGAATGACGGTGTACATTTCAATTGATGTGGGTTTAAACGTATACAAATTTACTAGAGCAAGATTTGAACCAACGACCTCAACATTAACGTGCCGGCGCTCCACCAAATGAGCAATCTAGCCCATTAGTGGCGATTTCCCTATTTCGCCATTACCTTAGTTCGAGGGTGCTAGTTAGAAGCCATTCAATCGTAAACTGCCGTGTATCCAGGGATCACACCCAATTTTCCCGTAAAACATTGGAAGCGGCAGCCAGGGGATCACCCTAGGGGGTGCGACTTTTTATATCAGATATCAAATAACAAACCACTAGGGAAACTGACTGGGTAACTTTTAAATTAATATGTTACTTTAAATTGAACATTTTAATGAGGTTGACGATCTGTTTTATCTTTCTTTAGTGGGGTGCACTATACAGCTTATCATTGACTGGAACACACATCGTCGACCCCAACGCGCCCTGGCGCTTGAGCTTACTACAGCAGAAGCTCCAAGCAAGATCGAGAACGGTTCCTCCGTTCATCCACGCTCGCAGCGATAGTCAACCCACAACGACCGTTCAACCTGTAATAGCGAGTAGCCCGCAACGTTTGTCAATCCTCAACCTGAATAAACATTCACAGTTAACTGGTACACAAGTCAGTCAACCCTTTGTGGACCTTTACGGTTTATTGAGACACAGGTCAGTCAACACGGTGAATCTCTGGCTCAAAACTATCTACGCCCTGGCATCAAACACTCCTAAATGCGACGCAAAATCAATTAAACTGAGCTTGAAGTAACATAACAAGGTCTGCCTTGCACATGCATAAATCGGAACAAATCACCAACAAGCTCGCGTCCTCGCGTCAACTACATTGACCGTCGGATTGCGTAGCCACAACAAACATTGTCATCGCTGGAGGAGGCAAACATTAATATGGTTAGTAGGGCGATGATGGTTTAGACAGCGATTAATGGTTTATGTTTTTGTTGCTTTGTTTGTTCATTAATACACATTTAGAGCGTCTTGGAACCAATAATAAGTGTGAAAGGGGCCAGGAGCAATGTGCTGAAAGTCAAATCACTTACCGTTTGGTGCAATCTCTCTAACTCGAGCATCCAAATAGTTGATATCATGGACCCTTACAAACAATGTAAGCTCTTCGTGCGAAGCCAGCATTTCCTGCTTTATCCACATCTGGGAGCTTCTTGTCGTCACATATTCCCGAAAAGTTAATGGAGGAAACTCGTTGTATGTTACAACATGAAGTACTGTTGACTGGTCAGAAAAACTAGGGCCGTCGCCAACGGTTATTTTTAAAGCCGGGAAATGAATATTTAATTGCTCAATAAAGAGAAATTGGAGAGAAACGCGATGGTCATCCGACGCGGTAATGAGAATCAAACAATCCATAGATTGCGGGGTGAATGGTTGATACCGTATTTTATGATTTTTTCCATCGGTGACGTCTATCAAAGGCGGGGAGCCAAGTGTTCGACTGCCACATCGTCCTGAAATTAAAGTATTTGAAAAGTACTATATTTGTTTTGTGGAATTTAAAAAGTTTTAAATTGTCTTTAATAAAAAAAAATAATAATAAAATGTACACAAAGATTTTGTTTGTCTAATTCCATATTGTATTTATTTTCTACATGTTCATGAAAGACATAAATACAATATGGATTTATACTTGTCGCTTGTAGTTGATTGCACGGTGATAATTTGTTCACTCGGCAAATATCGATAGTTGGCGTGTCGTGGCCGAGCGGAGAAGACCACCGGAGCTTGGTGTGCTTGTGATCAGTATGGTGTTAATTCGGGTTCCGCCCGTGACACTTAACACCAAGCAAGACGCTCAACCATTAATACTGCGTCCTTCGGATAGGACGTATATAGCCGTTGGTCCCGTGTGTTGTGTTATACACCT
This sequence comes from Evasterias troschelii, assembly GCA_032357145.1. Classification (NCBI taxonomy): domain Eukaryota; kingdom Metazoa; phylum Echinodermata; class Asteroidea; order Forcipulatida; family Asteriidae; genus Evasterias; species Evasterias troschelii. The sequence continues at coordinate 25,884 of JAUELU010116021.1, read as the reverse complement.
TAAATCACCAAGTGCACTTATCGTAAAGAGAAGGGGTTCGCACCGGTGTTCCTGGTTGGATTGGCTGCTCTTTAAGAAGTGATTATTATCATTATAGCTATTATTACAAATGATGTGGATAGGAGAATTAACATTTAATGAAAATTTCAGTCTCTGTTCAAGAGGTTGTGAGTTAATTATCAGTCGGTATAATTTGTAAACAACAGTCACTCAACATTAACGAGCTTGGCTTGTAAACTTCAAAAATAACGTGAAGATAGATTCGAGTGGTTTGAAAAGAGTATGCGTCTTTTAAGAGATACGTTTTTGAGAAGGAAAACTGTTGGCGAGTCAAGTAAACAAGTTAGGAAAAATAAATCCATTCCGATGATAAGGCAAATTTCTAGCCCCTACAATTGGGTTTTAGGCTTATGAGAATGATGGAACGAGAAGCTTTAAAATAAGGTTTTCCAAACATTCACTTGAGCGCTGTGAGTGTTACGATGCATTGATTTAATTGAAGTCACGCAAACTGCAAAGCTTAAGTGTCATATTGTAGAAACATTCTGTCCCACTGTAGAACACTCCATTAAGACTGCCAAGATGAAAGATCTGCATCCCCAAGAACTAGTTAGCTTCTGTGTGTTAATACCACGGGCTTGGGTTGGATTTATCAACTCAAAGTTCACAGTATCTATTTATCGTTCATGAATATGCAGGAGGTCATCGTTGCAATCCAAACGATGCCAGGTTTAGCTCACAAATGGTGAAAACATAGCGGCTGAAATAGGTCAATGACAAATGTAGGTAGTCCATTGGGATCGGTGTATTGATGGCACTACGCCTTGTTTTGAGTTACAATGTTTTCATGCATATTTTATGACATGCGTATATTGGCCTCGAAAACGCTTCATCTCGGATTCGACCACTGTGATACACACTCTAGGTGGCGCACTATACAGCAAACCAAATGAAAGCGCAGCGAGATGTTGTTTTATACGATACCATTACGTACCACATAAATACTCGTCGGTAAACTGTTCGCACTGTGCTATCCCGTCACATACAAAGGCTTCGTCCAAGCATTGCTCACCGCAGGAGAGTACGTTTAAATCACAGGCATCTTTAAATAAAACAAAGAGAGGTCTTACGTTATTACTTCTGATTTAAGATTAAGGACTTTATTTTCGCTATTTTTCTTCTCCGTCTGCTTTTTGAGACAAATTGCCGATTTGTATGTCTAAAAAATAAATATATATATGTATATCCAATGAAATCGTCTTCTATTACAATTCACAGTGCTCGATACATCTCTGTAGAGCTATAACATGTAATACATTCAGAATATGAGTTAAACAAACTCTGGCATATCTCTCTTCTGGACAGACTGTTTCGTACCATAAGGCACTCATCAGCAGAATGACGAAAATATAATACTTATTCAGTGTACCTTGGTCTGGCCTACAAATGATTATGTACTTCTCTGCTATACACAAATTACATCTCTTGTTTACGTTAGGGTATGCAGTGCTTTGTGAACAATGTCACATTTAATTTCATAGTCTTTCCCCCTTGTCCTTTAAGTCCCATATATGTTTATAAATATTTAATAATATGAATAATACTATTATTATAATAATACTAATACAAAAATAAAAACAATACTTAATGGCTTATAGGGTTCGACACTAGCAGAGCTTTTGATAAATACTTTGCTAGGGTTGAAGAGTCAAACAAACAACTTTCTTTTGGTCGGTAAGAAAGACAATCGTCTTGTGTTTTCGATTATCGTCTACCGCCCACCTACAATTCAACACTGGTCCTATCCGCCGCACTCGCTACAGAAAACGCGCCTTCTCAATTGCCGCTTCTGTAAGCATGTTTACACAGTTTAAGCTATACCATCTCACTCACCAACGATTAGAAACCCTGTATTAAGCGCTATGCAAATGCAAGCTGTTATAAGAAGTTTGCATTTTCTCTCTCTCAAAAAAGAAACACAACAAAAACACGAACAAAGCTTTTTAGGTTCTGACACTAGCAGAGCCTTTGAGAACTATTTTGCTAGGATTATAGAACCAAGCCAATAACGTCATTTTTGTTCTTACTCCTTAGGTAATTTTGATGGTAAAGCAATTCGCCTCATATCACTCAGACAAAAAATAATAATATACTAGACAATAGTGTTTGTCGACAAACACAAAGCTGTTCCGTGTTGTTTTACTTCGATTAAGTGCTTCAAAGCTTTAAAGTTGATCTGGTTTCAAGATAGAAGACTGTTGACCTTTGACAGGCCCTTTTTCACTTAAGTGTGCCTAAAAACCTAAACCTGGTCATGGTAACCATTGTCCATTATTTAATGCTAAACGGGTTTATAACTAAAACATAAGTTGAACATCGGTTGTGTAGTTCTTGAGATATGGTCCCACTTCCGGTTGACCTATAAGTAAATGTCAACATGGTGTAACGGTTAAGCAAGGCTAATCTCCCGTGACAAGGAGTCTATAACTGCAAACAAGTTTGACGGTCGGTTGAATGCTTTTCGAGATACAGTGGTCTCAAGATTGGCTAATTAAATATTCACCTCGCTGTAAATGGGCTATTTAATTAAGAATTAAAACAAATTAAAAATACATTGTGATTTTAGTTCATGTACTAAGCTTCAATTCAATATAGGATCTAACTCTTTCATGTTACGCTTTAGGATATTAGGTCACATACATACTTGAAAGTTTGTTTATGAAACTGCTGTTGCACGGGTCACCAACAAATCGATTGCGCATGTAACTGTCCGTTTCAGAAAAGGTTACGGGTTGACACACAATTTACCTTAAATGCATGTAAAACGAAAAGCTGTTGAATTAAAATTGTATTGTAACAATTGATCAACCCTGTTATTATTGTATAGGCTGAAACAGTAATTTCTTATGGGAAATAAGTGTATTGTTAACTTTGGCTCTTCCCACTCCCAAATCCAACACTGACCGGTTTGCCATGGATTTTTTATTTTTTTTCCTACACCTTTCCTCAATCAGGGCGTTGAATTTGCCTGATAGTTTAGTTTGTTTCTACCTACAGTGTTTTAATAAGTGTTGATGATTTTAAACTGACCGTCAATAAAATATTTATTGTTTTAAAGAAACATTTGTGTAATCTAGAATGTTACATTTTTCGTTTTCGGCGAATGGGACCCAAGCCCAGTCTGCGACGCCGGAAACATCGTCCCAGATACGTCGATATTTTGTACGTCCCTGCTGAAACCTGAATAACGATTTGATTTGAGCGGTCACACGACTTTGCGCTGAGAGCGAGACAAATTCTTTGTGATTCTTGTGAATGAACGTAGACTTGTGTCAGTCGGCGACAGAAATGATGACTAAATGTATATTCTAAAAAAAGGCAAAAACACGGGTAATAAATGGGTTTAGGACTTGAGCGAGTCTAAGAATCTCAAGAAAATGCACTATTAAACTCGTATAGCGCCCTCAATCTTAAACAAAAGTTAAGTGTTTGACCCTTTCGATTATAAACACAAATCAAATTCTAGGCAAAAACACCCACGGCGTTCAATTTGCCTGAGAATTTGGGATTTGTTTTCTACTGACAATGTTTCAATAAGTTTGGATGCTTTTAAACTGACCGTCAATAAAATAATTCTCGTTTTAAGAAACATCTGTGTAATCTAGGACGTTAAACTTGAACTTAATTTTAAAAACACTATGTTTCTAGATGTCGGATTTTTTTTCACTTTCTCCATGTGTTTTGTACACGGGCGAAAGCGCGCAGTAAATGACGTCACTGTGACATCGTCCGTAATTTTAGGCCGAAAAGCAAATATACAGTACCCCAGAAGTCTCAAACTGAAAAAGTTTGACGAGCGGGGGACTGTTTTTGAGATATGGTGCTAACAAGGTGGGCTAATTAAATGTTCATCTCGCTGTTAAGTGGCTAATTAATTTTAAAAAAAAATTAATATTTATAACAATTATAATTAAAATTATATTCTAAGCTGCAATTTGATATGGAATCTAACCCTTTAGTATTTACAGTTTATAATATTATAAAAAACTTCGACGAAACAAAAGCTGTTCCGACTACTAGTCGGAACAGCTAATGATAAGAAAAACAATAAAAAATATCGTCAAAAACAAAACCTGTTCCGACTAATAACAATCTTGACAAAAACAATACCTGTTCCGACTTCTACGTCGGAACAGCTAAATACTCACAACATCCTTTTTCGTCATCTAGTAATGGGCATTGCGGTATACCATCACACCTCTGGTGTTGTGGAAGACATATGACATCGTTGTGACAGGCAAACTCACTGGGACCACAATCTTGAGAAAAAATATTCAATGCAAGATTAAGCCAAGTTAGCAGTATATATTGCATATAAGCGTGAATAAGACTCCATTACTTATTTTGAACTCCGGCAAATACGTTTAGAAAAGCATTAAAATAACAATACTAATAATTTAATAACAACACTATTGACAATACAAATATTTATATAACGTATTTTTAGCGCCTTAATAAAGCCTTGGGTCGCTTTACAAAAATAACAATACTAATAATGCAAATATAAATATAACTAGACATTAAGTGTTTGTGGACAAACACAAAGCTGTACCGTGTTTTTTGCTTCAATTAAGTGCTTCACAGCTTTAAATTTGGTCTGAATTCAAGATAGTCAAGATAGAAGACTCTTCACCTTTTTGACATGCCTTTTCACCTGAGTGTGCCTAAAAACCTAAACCTGGTCTTCATTCTGATACTGATTCGAAAGGAGCTTTTAAACCAGAAATAAAGGTCAAAATGGGGTCATGGTAACCCTTGTCTAACATTTAATGCTCAAAGGGTTTATAACTGAAAAGAAATTATAAACCGGTTGTGTAGTTCTTGAGATATGGTCCCACTTCCGGTTGGCCAGAAGTAAAGGTCAACATGGGGTCACAATTACCCAATGCTAATCACCTATGCCCAAGGAGTCTATAATTGAACAATATGAAAATCGGTTGTGTAGTTCTGGATATATGATCTCACTTTCGGTTGACCTGGAAGTAAAGGTCAACATGGGGTCACAGTTACCCAAGGCTAATCTCCAATGCCAATGAGTCTGTAACTAAAAAAAAATGAAAATTGGTTGTGTAGTTCTTCAGATATGGTCTCACTTCCTGTTGACCCGGCAGTAAAGGTCAACATGGGGTCACGGTTACCCAAGGCTAATCTCCAATGCCAAAAGAGTCTATAAATAAAAAAAGTTTTAAAATCGGCTGTGAAATTCTTGAGACATGGTCCCACTTCCGGTTGACCCATAGGTAAAGGTCAACATGGGGTCACGGTTATCTAAGGCTATTCCCCAATGCCCAAGATGTATAGAACCGAAAACAATTTGAAAATCAATCGTGTAGTTCTTTAGATATTAAACCTTTGACCCCTAAATTATTTATGTGCATCGACCTGCTGGCCCTGAATTATTCACACACATCAGCATATGTTAGCATATCTTGAGAATTCAACTTTAAATAAGTGTATTTAATGTGTGTACACATATTTGTGTGGCTGAATAAAGGTTACTAACATGTATACATCAATGGTCAATAAATCAATTGAAACAAAATTTGTTTGGTTTGCGTATCCATGGAAACGGGACAATTTGTTGTTGTTGTCGGGGAATAATTATTTTTATTCAATTTTGTTTTTTTTGGGGGGCAGGTTTTTCTATTCTACTAAAAACTTCTACTAACTAGTTCTATGATAAAAACTTTTGACAGGTTGGTAAATAAATGACAGCCGACCCTACAACAACTTCAATGCCTAAAACACTGTGTACCTCACCTTTTTATATTGTACCGATCCTCATTATGTCATAACATGTTTAAAGTAAAACTATAAATGGTTGACGACCTTGTTTTGAATTTTTGGGAAAGGCAAGACATTTTGGAATTTTGTCTTCTTTGTTTCGTTATTTTTGTTCAAAAAAATCTGTCATTTTTTTATTTTTATTTTTTTGAAAAATATAAAACATTGACTATTGTACGTGTGTTTTTATTTGTGTTCATGTAGAGTCACTTTGTTATACTTTACCGAACCTCATCAAGTCAAAACAATATTGAAAGTAAAAACAAAAATACTTGAAGGACTTATTTAAAAAAAAAAACAATCAAAAAACATCGACACATTTTGTCTTCTATATTTTGGAATTTTTTCCAAAGAAATTATATTTTTTATTATTTTTTTTTACAGAAAAATATATAAACTGTTGATTATTCTATGCATATGTAAGACTGCAATGAATAGACTGTCTGTGCGTAAATCGAGACGGACATAAAGACAGATTAACATAAATACATTCAGAAGTCGGATTATCTACTTTTTGGAGTATTTGCTGAGAAAAACTTGGGCATTTATATCATGTTGCCGCAGTACTGCCTCAAAAATTGATTTGTTTACAAAAACAGGAAAAATGCATTTTTAAGTACACTTCTATCCTCTTCCAAAAAAGAACACTTCCATCAATCTATTTTTGTTTGTAAACACTCCCCTATGGATGTCATATACACTCACCAAATTTTAGAAACCTATTTCTTAACAATTCTGAGACATAACCCCCTAAAAATGTAAGCCCCGCCCCTTAAAATTTAATGTTTGTGTTTTGGGCATTTTAGAGGCCTATATCTACAAATTGAGATAAGATATGTAACTGCAAATTAATATACTGGGTACCTGATAGCCTATCAACTAGAATCTACTAGCAAAAGTAGCATAGGACATTTTCATATCAAGCCATAGGTCTGTAAAACTGACGTTTTAAGCCCGCGGAATGATTTTTCGTCATTTTTGAGACCCCCTTGTGCCTTAGTGAAATGCCCGATTGCTTTTGTTTTACATTTAGTTATGAACTTGGTGTCATGAACACTCACCAAATTGTAAAAACCTACTCCTTAACATTTCTGAGATATGACCTCCCTAAAAGTTTAAGCCCCCACATTAAGACTTTGTGACATTTGGTTTTAGGAGATATGATTTGTTTAAGCTTTGAAGTTTCCGTTTGACCGAGAGTTAAGGTCATAGTAAGGTCATCGTGTTTAGTGAAACGTTGCAAGTGTTGTTAGCAACAATACAACACAAACATTACGACTTTATGACGTGTGGTTCAGGAGATATGATTATCGCACGTTTTGAGCTAGTTGTCAAAACCGGAAGTAAAGGTCAAAGTAAGGTAATTTTTTTGAAAACAAAATAGTATTGCAAGCTACAATTCAACACATACAATGCAAACCTTAGGGCATGTTGTTTAAGATATATGACTATTTCATGTTTTGTGCTTCCTGTTTAGACCTCAAATAAGGTCAGAGTAGGGTTATTGTTAAACAAATAAAGTTGCAAATGTTGTATGCTACAATACAACACGAACGATCCACTTTATGACATCTGGTTCGGGATACTTGTTGAGTAATAAACTTTGAATTACCGTAAATTGACACCCAATGACGTCACAAGAAAAACAAATCATTGTAACAACTTTTTATAAGGAACACAATGATATTCAACTTATTCCAGTTTATTTTATTTTGAAAATGTTGTGTTTTTTTCACCAGCAAAACATTTACACTCATAGTGTCATGCGGTTTGTACACAGAAATGTGCAAAAAGTGACGACATGATGACTTGACAGGTAATGTCTGGCCAGCCCTAACATCAAATAATAATGATTGTAACTATACATTAAGTGTCTGTCGACAAACACAAAGTTGTTCCGTGCTATTTTGCTTCGATTAGAGTGCTTCAAAGTTTTAAAGTATTTCAAGATAGAAGACTCTTGACCTTTGAGAGGCCCTTTTTCACTTAAGCGTGCCTAACAACCTAAACCTGGTCTTCATTCTGATACTGAATCGAAATGAGCTTTGAAACGAGAAATAAAGGTCAACATGGGGTCATGGTAACCCTTGTCTAACATTAAATATTCAAAGGGTTTATAACTGAAAAGAAATTGAAAATCGGGTGTGTAGTTCTTGAGATATGGTCCCACTTACGGTTGTCCCACAAGTAAAGGTCAACATGACGTCATGGTTACTCAAGGTTAATCTCCAATGCTCAAGTAGTCTATAACTGAAAAAAGTTCGAAAACGTAATATATGAGTTAACCCTTTCGTATTTACGCTCTAGTATTTTAGGAGCCAACAAAAAACGTGTACAAATGCTATGAGATTTAGATGGGAACAAATAACAATAATAATAATAACAATAAAATCTCGACAAAAACAAAACCTGTTCCGACAATAGGTCGGAACAGCTAATAACGGACATTTATTTTGTGCAATACCTATATGAATATACTCTACTGCCCATTCAAAAATAAAAATAAAAAAATGTAGAGAAAACAATAGAAATAAGTCGACAGTAATAGAAGGAATTAATCGTTAGAAAATGGGTTTTTAACTTGGAATTAAATACATAAAGTGAAGACGATTCTCTAATACAATGAATGAGACTATTTCATAGTTTAGGAGCAGCGTATACAAATTGACGAACACCTTGGGTAGCATTTGATGTTGTTTTTTTTGTATTTGTTTTCAAATATTTTTTTCATACAGCATCCACAGCGCAAGCGCCAAAAACGGATGGATACAAATTTCGTTCATTTAAAATAAAATACTTTAAAATACAAATATGCATACATGTACATACTACAATCAGACGTTCCTCGCGTGGGCGTGGGCCCCAGCAAAGCACTTTATATTGTAGATAATTTAAAACTTAAACAAGTCTGGCTACAAATATCGATGCTTGGATTGGAGTTTGAAATGGAATTGTAAAGTCAACCGGTGAATAAACCCATTATTTGTAGCACTGACCCTGCTACAGTGAATTTTGAACACATCAGAATGTCAGAGGTTGGGACGGGACATAATTAGCGGGAAAAGTGATTCAAATTAAAGGGGAAAAATGTGTATTACGTCTACGTTGCTTAAGTGAATCCAATGATTTAAGTTGAAATTGCGGTTGACTTTCAACCGTGCCGGCAACACCGTTGTCAATGAAATTGTGGAACTTTCTTTGAACACGCTCAATACGCTATGTTTGAGTTGCGGATATGGAATTAGAACATACAGAGGAAAATTTAAGGCTGGGTCTTACAACAAAAACAATAATTCACATATTTAGTTTGGGGATTCAAACTTTCGAAATGACACCAGACAATTCATAACATTCGATTTGCCTTGGCAACAATGTAGTCAACATGATGATTAAATATTAATGTAGAGTCAATTAAATTACCTAGATCCTCATGAGCATTGACTTCAAAACAGGCCGATTCTTTAGAGTCAAATAAAAGGCTTTACATTTAGGAGGGTTTATTGATAATCACAATGGGGGACTTCACAGAGAGCATGTCCAGAGCCGAACATCATCAGGCACCCGGACCGCACGAAACAGCTTCATATTGTCAGAGACAATGAGAATGGTTGCAAATAGAGGGGATATCATTGACGAACAGATTAAAAAACAAAGGGCCCAAGATTGAGCCTTGTGGGACACCATAAATTACAGGTTGCCAGCTGGAAACATTTACACAAATGAAACTCTCTGTTCGTGATCGATAAAGTAACTATCGATCCAATTGTACACAATTTTTTCCCGAGATGCCAAACTTGCATTTTGAAAAATAAGAGATTGTGATTTAGTATCAGATGCTGAATAAAAATCAGTGTATTAGACGTCACACTTAATATTTTCATTAAGTGCAAGGTAAGCACTCGATAGCACTGTAACAAGATTGGTTTCATATGATCGCCCAAGGACAAAAAACATGCTTATTGTCACATACCACAGGAGATATGTGACCCACTATGTTCTCACCGAAAAGTTGGTAAAAATGAAATGGGACGGACATTCATAACTAAAGTACCGGAGTCTGCCTTATGTACTGGGCATACATTAGCATACTTCCAAAGGTTGGGAAAAACACCAGAATCCAAAGACTTCTGAAAAATCCGAGTGAGGGGGAGACTCAGGGGAGACGCACGTTGTTTTAAAACTGTGTAACTGACATTGTAATAACCGGAGCATTTATGAGGTTGTGCCACGACACCTCGGCTTTCAAAAATGTTTGACAAAGCTCCAAATGGGTACTCATGAAGTTCTTGACAAGCAATAGTGCCGTCATTCTTTATTCAATTCCTTATGCATGTGAGCGGTTACCAGAGGCATGCCTATTATCCAAACTTATTACCGAAGGAGTGGGAGAATATTTGTAACTTGATTGTAGCCATGATCAGAATCTTCTTCTTCTTGTTTTTGCAGTCTATCAGATAATTTGCTGAAATTGAATAATCACGAAGCTGTCACGTGAATTTATATTTAATAATTTAAATATAATTACATCTACAATTCAGGTCCAGGCATCAGCTTCCTTATGGTATAACATTCATTAAGTTTTGTATTGCTAAAATTGACATTTGCCGGTTAGAAAACTCAACAAATAATATCAATTATTATTAGACAATGGAGAGGTGACCAGAACATGTTCCATTGTTCATTGGCATATGGCCATCAAAAAGACAAACGAATGTGAGCAAAACAAAAGTAATACTAACTCATTATTTCGAAAATAGACTGAAATTTATGTTTGTTGCGTAAAGAACACTGTGGGGTTCGGTTAATAAAGCAAACAATAAAATTTGCCAAAAGAAACTTTATGAAATGTTTGTTTTGACTGTAAAGAAAGTTAAAAGTGGGGTTATGAATGTTCTTGACATAATTATCAAAATGCATAGTAAAGTACAAAATGGTACAAAGGTAACGATCAGGACATGTGTGGTTCTGTAGATTTTCTGTTTGTTTACAGGTTCTTGGCTTTACCGGATGTAAACGTCGAAGAAGATTCACAATTTCTGAAGAACTGTATCAGGTTGACACAAACTACATGTCTATTTGGTTAAGAAGATAATTATGATTATTAATAAAATCAACTTCGAATTAATGTAGTTTGACACCTAACGACTACAGAGTGACGAACACATGTTTCTTATTATACGTCTGTTTAAAGGGGTATGGTACAAATTGGTTAGAATTTTCAAGTTAAAAAAAACATCGCTGATTCTTTTTTTACTTAGTTAAAATGGCATGCATGATAAATTTTGCATAATTGAACAGGACTGTACACTTCCAAATAAACCCAACCCACTATAAAACCGGGGAGTTTGTATACAGCTGGCGAAAGAATCCAACAAATTTGGGTTTAATTTTTGCAAAACAAACCAACTGAATTCATGCTTGCAGACCATAATATCTCCGTTGGAGCAGTGTTGGATATAAAATGAAAACTCTGCGCGCTTCGTTTGTGGGGATTATTCTAAAAGAGGCAGTATTTCCAGCATAATTAAATCTCTCGACTGTGATACTTTACAAACAGACCGACACATACGCAAATTAACTACATTATACACGATGTCGAACAATTCCGCTACTGTCGATCATAGTCATGTTTTAGTACCTAAACCAAAGAGGCCACTAAAGCTTAGTAATAACCATTTCAAAATGTATTTCATTTCAACTAGAGTTTACGAACAATCGTTTTTTTTACCGAGAACAATCAACTGTAAACAAAAAATGAGGTTATGCATTTCCCTCTTCAACAGACTATTGTTGTTGCTTCTTGAACAGAATGACCACCACTAAGGCAACATTCTGTCTTGGCAACTGTAGATGCATGACATCAACCATCACAGTTACATTAACCTCATCCATATTTGAGTTTTATTTCGATTGTGATTCGTGCTCGAAACTTGCTACTTTGAAGTAAAAGGTAAACGTTGCAGTTTTGGAGTAAAGAACACTCCACATGGAGCCTTTAAACCCAATTTTTAGTTACTTCTGATCACCTGTTAACACAAATATTGTTTTACACTTCAAGAGTGACTTGAACCCCTTTGTTATGCTAGTTGATTTTCTACCACATTTCTAGTACTGTCTTACCCTTTCCTTGTGTGTTTTGTTTGTCTCGAGCTATACCGTCAATGACTTATTTCATAGGACAAAATGTATGTTCTGGTACTACCAAACTAGGTAGTAAACACTGGCTTATTTTGTATTCAATCCTAGGGTTAGAGTAAAGTTTAAGATTATAGTTTAAATTGGACACTGACTCTAGGCCAAAAAATGCAACCTACGTTCGCAATGGTGAAGTTCCAAGTTCCTGCTCAATGGTTGTGCGAGGCATTGTAGATCCGGCAAGCCACACGTTACTTGATCCTCCTCACAACTAACTGGAATAAAATGAAATTGATACAACAGTTCAGACTTGTAACGTATTGTCTGTTTAGACCAATGAATTGATGCTAATCAATTGTTTTTTAACGAAAATGGCTGTTAAAAGAAAAAAAATGCTATACGTCAAAAAGCCAGTGCTAAAAAAATGTTTAGCTGTAGCTTCATACAAGTATAGTTTGATCTATATATCTTTGTTGGAGATTAACGGACATGTTAAATTGTTTCGCAAAAGAAACTGACCCTCATTATCAATGACGTCACCATGTGAAAGACTGCCGGGAATAGCCAACACCCTTGGCGCGCGTCTGTTGGTGATCATACAGCATCTCAGCACCAACTTGTATACAAGAGGTAGTTAGTCCTGGTCCATGTATATTTTTAAAGCATTCGTGCTCATGCCTCTTACACTAAATTGTGTATATGTCAACCATTTTAGCAGTCAACATTCATGTAAATATATTATTTGTGTCAAAATACACGCCCTCTGCTCAAAATGCAAACCACAGTGACACAGGGGTTCCCAACTTCTAAAATTGCGCATGAAAATTAGATTTATATCAAGCTGACGTCAAAATAGGTAGAAAGGGAAGATAGGTAGATAGGTAGATAAATGAACCATTCACAGACGATATGAGGAAAACAATCATGCACTACACGGGTGCAGAGGCACTACAATTATCGCCAATGCTGCCCTCTATCGATTGCTGTCCTCTAGCAGAAAAACAAAAATATTACCATTTTGTTTTGACTCTACTTGAAAGGAGAACATACTAGGACCTTCGTTCACCAAGACAATCCACATGAGTGCATTTCTTGATGCAAATGCAGCCAATTTGTTTTTACGACCATTCAGCGTTGGTCTAATCTGTGTTGTCTTATTCGCGGCTGTGTCGCCCCAGCCGAATGATAATGGGAACGTCGAATAGGAAAAAAAAAAATGTAACGTCTGCACAGTAACAAAGACATGATTTCCAGGGGTCGCCACTATCTGCCAAATACACTCCAGGTCGTAGTAGTATCTCCGGGGATTATTTTGAGAAGTCAGGATAAAGGGTTGAATATGGTGCGAAAGCTCGATAGATCTGCGACCACATGGAGCTAAAGAACGAAAAAAAAAAATCGTTAAGAAAATTTGGCTTTTTGGAGCTGGGGGCAGTAGATGTCAAAAATGAATGTTATCTAACATCTGAGTATAGCACTAACAGCACTTCCTTGGAAACAATCATGAATATATAATTAAATTGTATTCCGAAAGGCTTATGAAAATTGGAATCATGCATGATTGAACGGTGTATTGACCTGTAAGGCTTATATTTTTTAATTGAAGTGATGAAATGTTGTAAAATGTATGAGTTCAGCTTTGCTGAAGACAAATAATGGGGAAGCAAACATGTAAACGCACCAAACACATCCATTAGCGAATTACTGGTATTTTGTTAACCAAAAGAGAGTAATGATCACTCTTTGTATCAAGTCACCACCTCAAGTCTTCAGTGTGGAGAAGCCTTTGTTCCAAGGTATACCTTAGAATATCCCAAGAGCATTAACAAACTAAAGGACAGGTAGCCCATTTAGATGCATGATTAGCAGGATACTGAGGCTAGATTTTATATACACCTGGGTTTATATCTTTTCTACTTTCGCATGCATTTTGTAAGGCAGTTCTCTTACTTTGTGTATTTATTTAGAATAGGGTAGTTAGACACCTCAATCAATACTGTGTATTTCTTCACCGTAATTAGTATAGTGTTATATTTATTATAAGTTGCACAGGGGTGTTCACCCCGGGTTGGTTGTAGTAAAATCACAGTAATAGGCGAACACTCTTTCAGATCTGTCGAATCCAACACAGCTGCAACATCCCAATTATGAGAAGGTATGTTGTTAATGCACTAGAGCCTTTCAAGGGGCGTTGTTTAAATGAGCTCAGTGGTATGCTAAACTAAATATAAGAAAACAAGTTACTTACCACATACAAAAATATTGTCACCCTGACAAACTTCATGTTCACCGCACAATGTATTAGCGTGAAAACAGCGACTTTCAGATTTACAAAAAATCTCTGTTTCCAAACAAGAGTCTGCAAATTGAAATGATACAAAGACATGTAGATAGCAATATACATTTATTTTAATAATTATGTATACATTGTTCGAACATATATTTATAAAATGGCCGCTATATTTAGTACAACTTGTGAGCAACGTAGAAAGGTAAAAATGGTAGCACTACCCATGTTTTTGGTACCAAGGGTTCAAATAAAACTGTTAATATACTTGTAACTAATTATTAATTTGGCTGCCATCTTGAATTTCAAGATGGCTGACATATTAAATACACTTGTGTGTATTACTCAGCGTGTGAGTACGATGGAAGCCACACAGCTGTGGTATAGGCCTTTGTGTACACAAATAGGAGCATCAATATGGGGCTGTTACAGAGCCACAAATCCAACGTAACATCTTAACATAATTTAAAGGGAAAAACCTCACTTTAATTAATTTAAATAAGAGTCAATGTTTAGAACTTGGTGTTTGATTACTGTAGGTACCTATTCAAAGTATTGTTCTTGATTTGTCACGTCGTAGTCTGTTGTGTTGCTACAATCACCACATTTGCAAAGTGATGTACATGGCAAGTTATTTTGGGGGCAGGAGCATTGTATTGTACAATCACAGCGACATCCACATTTCACAAGTTCAACTACAGCCTGGGGTGCAGGTATTTTGATAAATTTCTTGGGAGAAACTGTTCCTTCTGGTGTTTTTTCCAATCCGTTGTCAGTGAATAGAGGTAGTTTCGGCTGCGGCTCCTTGTATTATTATTTGTTTTTCTGGATGTGTGGTTTAAGTGCTCCAAGAGATGGTGGAAATTTGTCAGCTTCAAGATGTTTACATCTGAACAACTCCCATCTGAGCTCCTTCACTGTGGTGCATTTGCTGTTCTTGGCTTACACTGTGCAAACAATGTTTTCAAGAACATTTCGTCCTGTCAGTGCAAAAAAGTCGTATCTCGGTGTTTTGTGATTCCGAGAAACACGCAATTTTACATTTTCAGCCGTTGCAAAAATAAAAACGTACATTTTCCTCCTGTTTAGGCTTTTATTACCCTGGACGTTTTTGAATATGACTCTTTTAAAAAGAACGAGTTTATTATACGACGTAGTGTTGCGTCATTTATTTTTTAGTTTTAACGTCGTATCTCGGAGATGCGACGTGATCACGCGATCCCCCGAGATACGACGTTGTTAGAGCTCGAACGATGCTATCCTGTGGCAATGCAATAACAAAATAAAAGTGAATTGGCAAAAATTGAGTTTATATACCCATCATTTGTGCAGAACCACGCCATTTTCTCGGTTTACCATGCACTTCGGTCGACTACGGACAATATTGGCCCAAAACGCACGATTGAGGGCGGCATACGCACGAACGTAGTCTCTATGCAGTTGCGCTGTGGTTACAGTACGTAAAACCTCTGCGTGTGAACTGTGCAAACAATTATTGTATGCCGCCCTCTATTGCTTTACAAAAAGTGACAAGAAGTCTAGAAAACTCCGGAAAGAATGAGATATGACGTTTTGCACTCAATTAATTTGAGATACGACGTTTTTGCACAAAGGGTATTTGAAATACAACCTTTTTAAATTTGCTAAGTGTGTCTTAATTAAACCATTTGAAAAAATAATAATTCCAACAGAAGCACTGAACAATGCTTAAAATCACTACGCCAAAATCTCAATTTCATTAAAATTCGGAATTACGACGTTTTTGCACTGACGCGACGATTTGACTTGCTCTCCAGGTTAAAACCATTCTCACAAAATTTTTGGAAAACATCAACCACATCGCAATTCGACCCAATGATTAGATAATACTTCATACACCTACTCTTGGACATTTTCCTCCCCGATCAGCACCACTGAATGCATGGAGACAAGTAGACATTTTTTGTCTCGCTTCCAACTGCTGCACATCTTCCACGTATGTCAATTGTGCGCTTCGGCTTTCCTTTTCCAGTGATAAAATTAAGCTCGCGTGGAATATAGTTGGTTGAGAACAAGTCCATTAAGTAAGTAAAGACATCTGTGTCTGGTGAATAATTATCTGTATTTCGGATATCTCCGTCAGTCTTGGATGCATCAAGCACATGCATTGGGATCAAGGTGGCTGCCTCTTCGTGAGAGTGTTCACCAATATTTGAATCAAAGACATCTGGTTTGTTTGAATACGTTAATCTGATTCTGAATCTGAATTCCTTAGACGACAATTATGCTCTTGCTGCTATCTGAATAGTCATGAAGTAGAGCTTTCCCCAAGTATTCTGTTAGTTTAGACTTTGTTTCATTGTGAGACAGAAGGGTTTTCAGTGGTACTAGTTTGATATTAGTTGAGTCTCTGATGGCTAAATTGACCAGCATACCTTTTGCCTCGTGTCTGGGCTCTCAGAGAGTTGTCAATATATATGTCAAAGATAATGCGATCTTAAGAATGCTACGAACAAAGGTATTTGCAAAGTCGGATCAGTGTACCATCAATGGGCCTTTCTTGATTGATTGGACAACTGCCATGACATCGATAATGCACACCTTGTATTGGCTCTCCACTCTGCTTGAGGCATCATGTGTTACATTTGCCTCAGATTCACCTGTAGGTTCCATGATGATGTTGTACTCTTCAATGGCATTGATAAAGGCACTCTTGTCATTTGGAATAAGAACAAAACCATCTGCCGAGAAGAGTAATCTGGGGATAACAGACAACTCACATATTCCAATTGTATCGCTCAAAGACTGTATCTTACTAGGGCGCGACTGCTGAAATCTTGCAAATAGTTGTCGATCTTCTCTTAACTTGACCAGATTTTTAGCAACTTTAAAATGTGTCTTCTTCTTTCACATGTTGATGGTCTTCAGTTTTATCTTCTATATTGGATCCCATATTGATTTCTCTGCTGTAGTCTTTCAGACACAAACTCTTGAGCCCTTGTCATCTCTGAGAAGAATGTCTCCCTTTGCAGCTTCTGGAACCTCCATATTAAACGACAAGTTCATGATATTAATGGCCTTGCATAAAAATGGGTTACCAACACAGTGTTTGACAATGCCCTCCTTGGTCATGGTCGAATTGTTGGACATGAGAACTGCCATTGAGCCACTTAGCTGATAATGCTCCTTAGATGCCGGTTGGCCACTGTCGGTGCAACAAGCGTATTGAAAGTCTTGAATGAGGCTTATTAGCTCAGGGGCGATCGAGAAGAATGTATCGAGTGCATCTTCATTCTGTGTAACTCCAGCAACATTGAGTTCTCTAATCAGTTGTTCAAATGTTTGATCCACAAACAGATTTAGTTACCATAAAATCGCCACATTTCATAGCTTTCCAGGTTTCTTGGTCAGTGCTTTTAAGCAATTGCATTTGGGAAGTATAAACTGGCACAAGTCGAGCATATTTGTAGAGATCATGAGCAAAGTAGTACTTGACTTGCTCCTCAAGAGCACCAAGATGAAGCTCCCACTCTCCCTGTCTGCTCGCCCAAATCAAGTGAAGTAAACTCTCTACCTGCTTCATGTAATTCAGGGGAACTTTTGCCATCTCTCCAAAGTCCTAGTCATTTACTTCTTCAAAGACGTATGTTATGTCATGTTGTCTGTTATTAAGTTTATTGCGGAGTTCGCGACATTTCAGGATCATGGTTTCCATGTTTTCTTGCTGCCGAGATGCTTCAAAGAGGTCATAGCAGGCCATGATATTGTTCATATGGTATTCAACACCACGTTTAACCCACTTTCCAGTGAACATTTGTCGAATTACCGAAATGGGGAATAAAGACCAGCTTCAATGCTGATGGATTCAAGGCCACTGTCTTCAAGATAATTTGCGATAGCATGAAGTGAAGCAAAACAAGCATGAAGTTCACCAACTCTAAAAATCCAGTTGGCATTCCCAGTCGAAGATTGTAGTTTCAAAGCCCTCTCATACAAGTCTAGATCAAGTGTTGTTACAGTTTTGTGATGAGGACCTAAAGCAAAAGCTGATATCCCTCGAGCAAGACGCGACACTGTATAGAGAGCAGTATAATCAGTTGGAGGTCTCCTTAACAAAGGTGCAACAATTGCACGCTCTGTCTTTGATTGATTCTCTTCTTGTTGTGACTGGATTAACAAAGAGTTAGTAGCTGCCCAAGTTTGCATGATGTCTGTTTTCTCAACTTTAGCAGACGATTGTGTTGCATGCTGCTCAGAGTCATCTGGAACTGTAGACTGCTCTTCAAGGTTGACATTGCCAGTGATTGAACTCTTATATATGTGAGAACAGGATGCCATACACCAAGCCCGGTCATACATCTCATATTTTCTGACCAGATGGATCATAGGAGTGGAATTCAAACTTGTCCACAATTATTGGTTTGGCTTCAACTGATGGCGGATTTTGATAGTTTGTGCTAACATCTACAGAGTAAATTTCATCAGAGATACAAAGAGGTTCATTAACAAGGACGCGTGTATTATCATCACCGTCATTATCCTTGTTCTGATTAACTATCATCATTGTACCATGGAGAGTTTTCTGGCCATCGGCAGTGCTCTCTAATAGTCAATATTATATGTGGCAAAAGAAACATATTTTCCTTTCACAATAAAGGATGGCAAACAAAACCCTCAAGTTGTCTCCATTAGATCAGCAACTCCACATGCAATACGCATCTCTATGTTGACAAATGTGTTGTAAGTAGATCCAATCTGCAGCTGGGAAAGAACATCCACAAGATCCTTACTTCTTGTTTTCTTGTAGACTGTGAGTGCAAATTCAACGGAAATTGATGTTTCAAAACGGTTTCTGAATCTGGTATCTGATAGAGATTGGTAAGTTGTCTGACGGTCTGTTTTGAAGTTTAGCTGTATCTGTTGCGACACAAGATTTACTGTCTTTTTTGAAGCTTCGTCACGTTCTCCTTTAAAATCTCTGATTTTGGTGCCGAGAAGAAGCCATCTGAGGAAGCAGTTCAGCATTGGCGGAGATTGGAAATCCAACAGCGATTGGGATCCTGTAAACTTCCATTGGGCGTGTGTTGTTAGCTCCTTCCTCAATATGTCAGCCAGACATTTGACATCATCTTCTTCATGTTGGTGTTCTCGAAGGTCTCTAACAGACATTCCAAGTAGTTTTCCACTGACTACATGTTCATTTTCATGTGATTTAACAAACTTGGCACCCTCAATGTTATCACGAATACTACTTTTCAGATGCTTTTTATGAAGGCTAAAACCTGGATCGATGTCATTTTCAGAAGGTAAAAAGACATAATCTTCATTGATCTCATTCATTGTTATGGTATATTCATCGAACTTTTGACAGCATTCAATATGTCAACGTCAGCGATATATTTACCAATGTTCGAGCTGGACTTTATATCCAAGTTTGGAAAGGCTTGCTGTACTTTTTGTTCGTGTTCTCTGAGACAATTTGTGTGATACATTAAATCAAATGCAGCACAATCAGAAGGCTCAATGACGCTAGCTAAAGCTGTTCTTATCTTCTCGTCTTGTGTTCTTGATTTAATGAGCATAAACTTGCCACCCATAGCCTCACTGTCGGCTCGATGTCGGCTCGATTATTCAGTCTTTCACTTACAACCCGTTACGTAAATCACTGTGTTGGTCTCATTTGGTTTATGTGCATTTTCCATGCAACCACATGTCTACCTTTAGTGCACAATGCATTAACATTAAGCGAATCACTTCCACTTTTGTTAACTTTAAATTGACATAAATATTACTTTTCTTCTTAATAGTAAAAAACTACAAAATATTATAAGTAGTGATCTATAACCTTTCAAAAAAATATCACAGTAATGGATGGGTCTCTGTCACTTTAGTTGACTTGTGGTGTATAGGGATATAAATCCAACTACAAATTGGGTAAATCTTACCTACTTAAGGTTGTGCAAGAGGCCACTAAGTCACACAAGAGTAACTTAAAACAAAGAGCGCCACCACTCATCAATATGTCTGTAGTGAGTGCATGCGCAACACATATACACAGTCAATTACATAAATATATAAGCGAAAAACAATTTTTTTTAACTCAAATATTAAACTTGAGAATTGCATTGTTTTGAAATTGAAAGCATTGCTCCCTCCTCACATAAATCCTAAAAATACTACCATAAAAAGGAGTAAGAAACTATTAATGAAGTGCACAAAATTACTAAAATTTATGCCAGTTTAAAATTGAAAAAGTGCGCGTGAAGTTGGTGGGGAAAAAATAGGCTCATAGTAATGTAGAACACAGGCATTGTCACCATTTCTAGCCACTTCTGTGTTATTCACATGCTGAGATATAGACAAAAGTGTACTAAATACGGCAGCCACTTCGAAATTCAAGATGGCAGCCAAACCTATTAGGTTTAAGTAACCAATTAATTTTAAGTGAGGAAAAGGTTTCAATGAAATTTCAGGTATCATAAACATGGCATTTGCCACAATTTTGACTCTTCTAGGTTGCTCTTCTAAGTTGAGATAAACTCAAAAGTGTATTAAATTTGGCATCTATTTTGAAATTCAAGATGGCCGCCAAACCATATTAGTTACGACTAAGGCAGATGTTTAATAGAATCCCTGGTATCATAAACATGGGTATTGCAGCCATTTTTACTCTTCTACTTTGCTCATAAGTTGAGATATGGGCCAAAATAACATTTGAAATTATGGCCATTTTGAAATTCAAAATGGCAGCTGAAGACGCCATTGAAAAAAAAAATCACCTTACTTTTTTTGATATTAGCACACCAAAATTGACAAGGTAAGCCAATGAAATCCATTTTGGCACGAAAATCCAGCTGGAACAAAATATCTGACATAGTGAACTGTACTTATAATTGTATTTAATCCATGAAGCATTATGATTGTTGTTATGTATGACTGGATACATCATGCATTCAATTAGTGTAAGCTACTTTAATTCCCTTCTGAATATCTGCCTCAAACAAGTCGAAAAGCCACATTTGAACAATGTAAGCGATGAAAACAATTCAGGAAAGCTGAAGGAATGAATTTATATCCATCATTATTCATGGATAGGCATTGTCTGAATTTTCTCTGCGTGGGTTATCTTTACCAATAATTTTCACAACAAAGATAAAAACTAACTTTTAAGGATAGTCACTAACTTTCTCTTCTAGGAGAATATTTGTATGCATTACAACTTTTGGATCACTCACTAGATTGTTTCTACCTTGGTTATTTTCGTGTGTGGATAATCACTGGATGTTCACTGTCTGGAGAATATCCAACGTGCAATTATCGATCATAAATTCAAATGGTCTTTATTAAAAGTATCTTTTAGGAAATGGAAATAAATGCTCAAAGTATAACGATTCCCAATCTTCTTTTCTCAATGCAGCAAATAATACTCACAACAACCAAGCTCGTCCCCATAGTCTTCACAGTCCACATAACCATCGCATATAGACGAGTTTTGTATACATGCACCTGTCGGACACGTGTACTGACCTACGCCGCAATCTGAAAAGTAACCAACGAACATGTAGCAGAAAGGGCCACGTGTGATGTGGCCTTTAATCCAAGACGATAAAGTCGTGCAATCACAATTAAATATTTTGTTAAACCCTTTTACGTGTCCCTCTTTATGCTGTCAATCAGTCTTGGTGTGTAAGTCCGTTGACCCTATCAGGCGGCGCTAATTCGTTTATGAATGGTGAGTGGTTGTTCAATAAATTCAGAGATAATACTTTCCAGAAAATATTGCAAATCCTTTGTATAAAATGTTTCTATAGCCTGCATCGTAACGAGATAACACGTGAACGATAATACATTTTGTATTACGATCTAAAATCTTTGTTTTCATTTATTTCTATCAAAAAACAAAAAAATAAATATTTGTCATGTTGTGAGTTTTAGCTTCTGTGATAAATACACAAATAATGTATCAATTAATATTAAAACAAACGTGGGACAAATATGCTTTATTGATGTTTGAAAAAAAAAAAAAAAAAAAAAAAACAAATTTTAAAAATCCAAGACCGAATATTGCAATCAATAAAGACTGGTGGATACTCGAACGCGTGGCATCCGCAGGGGCTTAACATGTACGCATGATGCAGTTTCCATAAGACTATGCTAATTACATTCACGCATGCGTACATACACTATTGGTTGGCACACGCCATAAAGATGTGCACTAGGCAGACGCACAAACGCGTGTGCGTCGCACGACCATTATCCCCATAAAAACAGGTTATTTACATATTTCCTACAAAGGGTCTATTACAACTTTATCGCACGACCAAAACAAGCAATTACCTAAGTTTTGTGATCGGAGGTGTGCACAAATATTATATATTTCGCAAGTATTCGGAAGCTGATGTCAAGTTTAATTCTCGGATTTACTTCCATTATGTTTTATCACATAGTATCACATTCCTTACAACATGTATAATGTTCATGGTGATAAAATACGTTAAACTAAAATAATTGACGAAACACGTAAAACTCCATATGGTTGTGACCACAATGGTCCAGAAAGTTAAAAAACGACAGAGACTTGCAAAGTCTATACGGGCTGAAAGAAATTTTCGACAGGACACAAATACTAAAAACTCGGGTTAGGAGCAATTTGACCGAGTGCATTTGCAGAGCTGAAATTAAATCCGGAGTAGACATTTTCGAATTAAATCTACAGTACGGGTTTTCTTTCCCATATTTTCTGACGGGTGTCAGATTGTAAACCTTTTGTTGTTTCGTCTTTTTTATGAACATTTGACGGAGTGAATTTGCCCCCGAGCTAGATCGTAGTCACATTGACAGAGAATTGTTTTCTCCCCTGGCGTTGATGGTTTGTAAATGTGTATTTGACCCTTGATGTATCGTTTGTTGCTGAAGTCCTCGCCCGTATCTCATCCCTGTTGACGTATTCACCCGTAAGATATTGTTTTCTTCAAAGATCTGATCTAAATGTAAATTTGTTTAATTAATCAACATTATACGTTATATATATTCATAAATCAAAGTGGTTAATAGTTTTGCTATTAAATCACTTAGATTGTGTGTTCTCTAACTTTTTGTGTTGCAGCTGTGAAAACAGGGGTTTTTGAGGTGATTTGAAATCACGGATAGTTGTTTAGACAGCGATTAACAGTTAGATTTTAGTGAAGTCAATGCACTTACCGGTTGGTGCAATCTCTCTAACTGTAGCATCCAACATGTGGTTACCATGGTAATGACCCTGTAATAACAATGAAAGCTCTTCGGGCGAAGCCAACATTTCCTGCTTTATCCACATCCGGGAGCTTCTTGTCGTCACATACTCCCGAAAAGTTAATGGGGGAAATTCGTCGTTTGTCACAACATGAAGTACTGTTGATTGGTCAGAATAATCATGGCCGTCTCCAACATATATTTTCAAAGCCGGAAACTGAATAGTGAATTGTTCGATGAAGAGAAAATTGAGAGAAACACGATGGTCATCCGACGCGGTTATGAGAAACACACAATCACTAGACTGCGTGTCGAATGGACGATAAGATATCTTATGATCTAGTCCATCGGTGACGTCTATCAATGGTGGAACGCCTTTTGGAAGGCCACATCGTCCTGAAATAAACAAAAATTCAAGTACAATATGTGTTTGTGGAATGTTAAGACTATTAATAATGCTTATTGGATCCAATTACAAAATATACAAAATGATTTTATATGTTGCATGCTCATGCAATAAATCATTACAATATGGGGTCAGACTTCATGAATACTTATAAATATTGATAAAATATCACCATCTGGGGTGTTTCTAAGATGCAATTTAAAATTGCATAGGTTTAGTTTAATCTATAATTACTCGTCAAATGATATAATTTGTATAGTAATTGGTAGTGTTGATAGTTCGGCAGTATACCTTTAAATCAGTTTCGCCCGTAGTTGAATGTACTGTGATAATGTTTATCATTACGCAAATATCAATACAGGTGATATGGTTGAGAGACATGCTAATTTTATGCACAGGCTTAAGCTTGCATCTCTGACAAAGGATTTGTGAGCAGCACAACATTTATCTCTTGTGCGTGTGTTAATACCAAGGGCTTGGGTTGGAATCCTCAGCACAAAATTTACAGAATATATTTACCTTTCATATATCAGTTTTTTTTTAAATGCTACAAAAACGATGATCACAAAATTTGCGGCAATGACAGTTTTGGTGCGCCTTTATTTTGATTACAATGATGACGTCATGCATACTTTAGACAAGTCGAAAAGTGTCCTTCATAACAATTCATTTCGATATCGAACACTCTAAAAACGCACTCTAGGACGCGCACTACTTTGAAAAATAAATAAAAGCACAGCGATATGTTGTTTCAATGACGATTCAGAGAGAAATCAACTTCGAAAATAGCCGCAAAATGCTGGCCATAATAATTGTGATCACGATTTACACAGCACACGATATTTTCCAATTTACGGGCTTGTAGTATTTAATTGTTATTCAATAACTTTGCGTGCGGCAAAGAAGCAAACTGATGCAATGAAGACGCAATGTTTCTGATGTTCATGAAATGAACTGTTTCCACAATGGTTACAAGTTTTAACAAAATTACCGTAAATACTCATACTTACTACAAAGCTTGGTCAATACTGTTGTATTAAAATCGTAATCGCAACAGTTTCAGTTGTTGTGCCCTTTAATAATTATATTTCAAAGAAAGCAAAAAAGCATATCTTTAGGAAACGAAATAATAAAAAGCGTGTTTGTTGTATTTTCTAGGAAGAATCTATTTTGTTACCTAGAAAAACGCCAATCGCAAAAAATAGATATACATATTTTAGTGTTACAAAATTATAGGTCTATTATGATTGACTAAAATAATATTTCGTAGAAACGACTTGATTTGGTTGGGCTTTTGTGTAACGATTGATGAAATTGACATGTCTAGGGAGTTGTTTTTTTCCCACCTTGGAATTTTAATTTCTCTTTCACCTGTGTCTTCAGGCTGAGGCTGCGTTTTTGTTTTTAGTTGCTCGGGCCTTACGCACGAATAAAGGTTATTGTTCGTTTTTGTAGGTGTTCGGGCAGAAAGCCCGAACAACTCTTTGTTTTTGTTCGTTTTTTTTTTGTTTTCGTTATGTTTCCCTTTTTGTTTGCTTATTCTTCTCAGTGGGCTTTGTTCGCAAGCAAACGCATACTTGCGAATCTTTGACCAAATTGATAATTCATGTGAAGTTAGAGAACAAAACTAGCAGAAGCTGAGTAAGTTGTGACGTCAAGATTCCGTCAATGGGTGTTAAATTACAAGCTATTTTTTTTTTATTATTATTATTTATTTGACCTCAACAAATACAAGTACATCAAACAGCACAGCAAAAGGAAACGATAACACAACGAACCAATCAAAAATAATAAAGAACACAATAATTAAACAAAAACAATAAAAAGAACATGATCAGGAGGGCAACTAGATGAGCAAAAAAATGAGTGCGTAGAATAGGAGCATGCAGGCATGGGGAGTGAATCAACTGAGGGGAAACAACTTAACAAACCAACAAAGAACAGCTTATGCGGGTCAGGAACAACAAAAGTAAACTTGATTACTGTTGCTCGGAAGCATGTT